>JAYJML010000634.1:0-19879 GCA_035610835.1 Ophiura sarsii | reverse complement strand
TGCACACAAAATAATATTGCACTTTTTATGAAACAACTGCATATAAAAAAATGGATGAAAAATCAAGATAGAAAGTGACTCTTTACTGCATTTTTGAACTGCCCGTGGGTTTTGGATGTTTTAACCTGAGTTGGTAGCAAGTTCCATTCCCGAATACCAGTAAAGAAAAATGTATTGCACTGCTGACCTTTAGCTTTGGGAACCAGAACATTTGTTGCACTGCCCCTGCTATTGTATCTGTGGGTGTTGGTCAATTTGGTAAAATGAGAATTCAGGTACTCAGGTGCTATTTCATTATAGATTTTAAAAACATGATTGAGTTTAAGTTGTTTAACTCTGTCTTCAACTTTCAGCATTCCCAGCTTCTTAAATTCTACATCACCAATTTGGGACCTGGGCTCCAGCTTCAAAATAAAGCGAATCAACTTATTCTGCACAACTTGCAGCTTATTTTTCAACTTTGCAGAAAGTGAAGAAAACCATGAAGAGCAACAATAATCAAAATGACATTGTATAAGGGCATTGCAAAGGGTCTTACGAGATCTTTCATTCAAAAAATGACCTTGTCTGTATCATGTGTATAAGAAACTTAATCTACCACAAGATTTTTTGACAACTGATTTTGCAACAGTTTCACCACTGAGATTTTCATCGAGAGTAATCCCAAGGTATTTGACAGAGTTGGTAGGATCTATAATTTTTCCGTCACAAGAAACTTCAAACTTGTCCACCCTGCTCAGTCTAGGTTTAGATCCAAAAAAGAATAGACTCTGTTTTGCCCAGGAGTAAGGACAATTTTTTGTCGATCAGCCATTGTCTACACGACTCAAGTTCTCTACTTAAAGTGTCAGAAATTACTTTTGGGTCTTTATCTGATAAGAAAAGGGCACTATCGTCAGCATATAACAAAAGATTACAGTTAACGCTTGATGACATATCGTTAACATAACACAAGAAGAGCAGCGGCCCTAAAATACTACCCTGTGGAACGCCACATGATATATTCATGGGTTTGGATTCAACCTGATTTACATTAACAATCTGTTTTCTGTCAGATAAGTATGATTTGAACCATTTAACAGAGTCAATGTGAATACCCATAGCTTGCAATTTGTTACAAAGTATGTCATGGTCTACTGTATCGAATGCCTTCTGTAAATCTAAGAGCACCATACCTGTGTATTTACCAGCAGCCATCTGGGATCTAATATAATCGGTGAGGTAAATAAGGCGTGTATCAGTAGAGTTTGAGCCTCTGAAACCAGATTGCAGGCTATAATTCAAATTATTATCAGAGAGGTACATTTCAAGAATTTTTGAGACAATGGACAATATGCTAACCGGTCTATAATTGCCAACATCGAATCTACTGTTCTTCTTGAATAAAGGCCTTACTCTAGCAAATTGCATATCAGTGGGAACGGTGTTGCGGGTGATAGACAAGTTAACGATGAAAGCCATGTGATCTTTAATTACCGCTGCACCATCTTTTAAGAATTTCGC
This sequence comes from Ophiura sarsii, assembly GCA_035610835.1. Classification (NCBI taxonomy): domain Eukaryota; kingdom Metazoa; phylum Echinodermata; class Ophiuroidea; order Amphilepidida; family Ophiuridae; genus Ophiura; species Ophiura sarsii. The sequence goes on along the minus strand of JAYJML010000634.1, from coordinate 18,376 downwards.
TGGTATACGATCTAGACCAGCACTTTTATTGGGCTTCAACTTGAGTAGCTCTTTGTACACAAAGTCAATGGTAACAGGCGATAGCTTAAAACCCTTTGGGGAGACATTTTTATTTTTGTAGTAGTTTTTAAATGCATCAGACTCAGTGTCAAAACTATTACTGGCAGGTGGCAATTTGTTAACCAATGTTGAAGCAACAGAAGTATAAAATTGATTGATATAATTTGCAACTTTGTTGGAATCAAAGCAAGTTTCACCATCAATGTCAAGAACCACTTTGGTCTCACCTTTTGTTTTGTTACTATACCCAAGAGTTTTCAACTGTTGCCAAAGTTTTTTTGAGTCATTTTTGTGTTCTTCAATTTTACTACTAAAGTGCTCTGCTTTTGCAGATCTTACATCCCTCTGAATGTTATTTCTCATTTGACAATATTCCTTGTACAGATCAGTTTTTGTTCGGTCTTTTTTGAATTTGTACAATAAGTGGTCTCTGTACCTGATATTTTCAAGGATCTCATTGTTTATCCATGGTTCTGACCTGTTTTCAGTCTAATCTGCTTAATATGTGCTACAATGTCAAGGACCTACAGGAAGATTGACCTAAAATTACTCCAAGCTTGGTTTATATTACTACAATACACACCAGACCAATCAGCAGATGACAATGCTGCCAACAGAGTCTCAACACTGTAATTCTTTAGTGACCTGATTTTGATAACATTATGACTACGACCAATTTGGCTTTTCAATACCTTACGTGTACAGTAAATGAGAAGATGATCGCTCAAACCAATACACACTGTTCCTGACTGATAGATCTTATTTTCATTATTGCAAATAATGTGATCAATCAGGGTACTACTGGTATCAGTTACACGAGTAGAATTAAGTCTTGATTAATTGTTTCAAGTTGAATAAGTCAAGAATGTTTTATAGTTCTCAAATAAACTACAGTTCTGTTCAAAGAAATTAACATTGCTATCACCTAGTATCATGATCATGATGATTTCACAATCAGATCTAATATTTGAGATACAACTTTCAAAGTGACTCCAGAGCTCAATGTCCTCATCAGGTGGTCTATAGCATACACCAGTGGTAATAGGTTTAGTCTTTGGTAATAATAAATCAAACCAGATTGTCTCTATACGATTGTCATGTAAATCTTGTCTAGGGTTAAAAGCAAAATCGTTCCTTATGTACACGCAGACTCCTCCTCCCCCTCACGATCCCTATCGTTGCGGAGCACAGAGTAACCACCAATTGCAATTTCAGCGTCCGTGATGGAATCGTCGAGCCATGTCTCGGAGATGCCAATTACTGCTGCTCTGGTTTTTTGAGCGATGATATTTATCTCTGGTATTTTTTTCAACAGAGATCTTACATTAAATATATATAAAGTGCTCAACAAAAGAAAGTCATACACTTTGTTTAGGTCCTTTAGAGTAACTTCCGATTATTCTTTGACCAAACAGACTAGATAGACATTTGGATGAATCTTTCCAGCACAATTTGATACCAAAGTTGCCACCTAACAACTAAGATGAACCATGATTAGCACCATTAAAAGAAAGTTAGTCACTTTTCAAAAGTCATATTTCAATACACTACGCGGGAAGAAAAGACCACATGTTGCCTGTTCATAATCGATAGACTGCTCGCTCAGGCAAGACCCAACGCAGTTGCACTGTGTGATCAATATCGATTTCATTCCCGGTCATTCAAAGTGCCACGCACAGCATTTTCTCGCGGCTTGTGGTTTGCGTAGCGCGTTTTGAAGCGGTTCTCGGCCATTCCGATATATGATTGTTTCGGTTTGTTGTCATTGGCTGTAACTGTGGCTTGGTATATGACTGATTACGAGGGTCGTTCAATAATTAATGAAAGTGATCATGGTATGGGATGCATGAGTGATTCTATTGAGAGATAATATGATCAATACAAAGAATGAACCTTTGTCTTTCAAACAATGCACTTTTGGATTTCTAAGTGTGAACTATGACGTCATAGCATTGTCTCAAAGTAAGTATACTTGGGACACTACTAAATCAGTTATTTGGCGGTAAATTTGAATTGTTTGTATGAAACATGTGGTAAGAAGATTGCATAACATGACACCAGAAGCAGGTAAATCCCAATTTTTTTCGCGTAAGTATGATAAAAAATACCATAACTTTAATCCCTGTGTAATTTGATATATGTAGTATAAGAGGAAAAAGTAAGGAGAGGCAATTGAATAAAAAGTATACAAATATCAGTATTTCAAATAGCCAATTTCATTGAAAAATGCCCAGTAAGTGAATCACTAATATTGCGGAAAATCAAACAATTTAGGACAAATCCAAGCAATTAACCAGTTTAAGAGATTCCATATGATAACTAACTAATTATCTGAACTTATTCGCATGAAACATGCAGAAAATATGCGCATGCGCAGACGGCAGATCATTTTGAACTGGGCCAAAAATGGCTAAAATCATGAAATTTACCAGATAAAAGCTTACTGTGCCTTCACATTTTAATCAGAAATAATGAAAAATGCTTAAATCAATGTGTATAAATATTGTGATAGTCAAAATAAAGATATACATGAATGTATCAATCAAACATGGCTGCCACGACCTCTCTTATTACTGTTATCTTTAGAGCTACTAGATATGTATTGTTAAAGTAATCGTCACATAATGTCAATGGTTTGAGGAAATTTTATGAACAGCTCCTTCTGAAATCCCCACTATTATTGCTTTACATTCCACAACAATTTACTAAATTATTATCCCTCCATTGTTCTTTATCCTTTGTTGTTTTCTAAGGTATATTATTGCGGATTTTGCTAAATAAAAGCGTATTTGAGATGGTCCCTTCTTATTTGTTTTAAGGAATTCAGATCTGAAAAGAGTGTCAAACATGGATAAGTGTGTGTTCTAACTATGTGCCAAATGTTATCTGTTCTTATGCTTGCATTGCTGAGATATACGCACATGTATCAATCAACCCATATTCAACATATTACATATCCAGCCAAATAATTGACAGATTTCAGTCAGTGTCTGAAACCTATTGTGTTTATGCTAATGACGTTACATAACCAAAGATATCTAACAATCCAAAAGTGTATTGTTTGAAAGACAAAGGTTCATACTTCGTATTGATCACATTATCCCTTAATAGAATCACTCATGCATCCCATACCATGATCACTTTCATTATTTACTGAATGACCCTCGTATTTGAGGCAGTGGCGGACATTGGGCATTCTGTTGGTTTTCTGCAGTTATATTCTTTGTTGGGGATTACTTGTGGGTCTCACGAGACAGAATCGTCTTATTGTGTCCGTCTATGTCCTGTTTGATGTTGCTCGTGAAGCTGTAGCTCAGCTTGACCGTATTCCTGTTGAATATCTTGCTTAGAACGTGCTCCTTTGGAAATTCCTCGTCGACAATCTTAAAAAATGTGTTACCGATGTTGGTTATAGTACATGTTTACTATAAGGCGGGTTGTACTAAATGACGTTTCTATGGCGTTTCCTTGTTTGGTCGGTGGGTACTTACCGGTTTTGCGGTGGGGGAGAATTTGAGCCGACGTTCATAGCCGCTTTTAGTGAGGGCTTCCTGGTACAATGGTGCGTGGTTGAAAGATTCTTCGTCAGATGAAATTTGAGAGAGCCGTTTGTTGATTGATTCAGGGATATTGTTGATGATTCCAGGTGGGTGGTTTGACTTGCTGTGGACGTATACCGGCGTGTTGTTGGGCTTAGTGTATGGCATACGTTCCGTTGCGTAGGTTGTGGGTTACATCAAGAAAGTTAATGGTCTTATTATTGGCTTCGATTGTAATCCTTAGGCCGTGCTGTTTGAAAATGTCACACAGTTCTTTCTTTCTTGAATCAACTTTGTTTGCTGCTTCATTTCCGATCCCAAGACCGTCGTCCCGGTAAAGCCCAAATGACTTGCCGTGTTTCTCAGTGATGAGATGTAAGAGGAACGAACCGACTAATTCGCATATCTCGGCGCCATCATGGCTAATTCCCATGGTGGCATCAAAGTGGTCATGCGATGTTTTTTGCCCCATGGTGATCTGAACAGGTATGATTTTTGGCGTGTATTATGATTTGTCTCTCATCGTTGGTGATGGTATCACAGTTAGTGGCAAAGTCTAGCGCGACATTCAGTAAGTCTAGAGAGATAGACAGATAGAAGTCAACGACATCAGATGCGATGAAAGAGTACTGGTCTTTGTTCTGGATGGTGTTGAACCATGATAATACTGCTGCGGTGTTTTTCCATTGGTTTATGTCCAGCTTTGCGGTGATCGCCTGGTTTATTCGATCCAGTATTTGCTTGCTGATCTTGCCTGTTTCAGATTTTGCTGGGTTATTAATGAGGCGGCAAGTGGGGTTATTGGAGAAGTTGGGTTTGTAGTCCTTGAGGGTTACGAATGCTTCTCGATGCGCTGTGGTGTTGATTCTATCTTGAAGATCTAGTTTCTCAGCGATATGTTAAGCTTCAAGTTCTGTGGTTGAGATGACATTTGTGTTAACTTTCTTGTAGGTTTTAGTAATGTTCTTATGTAACAGCTCGTTGTATGAAGATGGGTCCATTTTGTCGAAGTTTGTGGTCTTATCAGCTGATATTAGGAGTTTGTCGGAGCTCTTGACAGTGTTGTGGACGTCAGTAGACAGTTGCTTTTGAAAACGACAGTTTAGGGTTCTGGAAATTTCAATATGTATATAATATAGAAATTCGGTAAAGGCAACATTTACCTAGTCAATTATGGCCAAATAAGTTACGCTATGCGTACATTTGTTCGGTAGATAACGGTACATTACTTGTGTGAGCACTTTGGCAAATTTCAGCGCCCATGAAATCCATATCATGGATACCCCACTGAATTCACCACTAAAACACATCTTCACCATAAGGGGATAAGGGGGGGATTAAGGGGGGGGGGGATAAGGGGGGGGGGGGATAAGGGGGGGGGGGGGGGGATAAGGGGGGGGGGGGGTGTCAAAAGCCCGTATATAGGATGTCAATTTTAAGAACTTTCCCAAAACATGACCCATAAGTGTTAAATACCATTGTATAGCCCATATCCGCCAAAACTCTTGAACAGTTCAAATCATTGCTAAAAACTTACCTATTTAATGTTAATGTTTAATTTATTTTTGTTTTGTCTTTTGTTACTCATGTTACTGTGTGTTTTGTTTGTTTGTTTGTTTGTTTGTGATAGCGCATAGGGACTTAATTGTGTTATGCGCTCAATAAGTATGGTTTTTTATTTATTATTATTATTATATCGCAAACTTTCAAAATTGACTTAAAATGTTGCTCTGGTTGCAAAATTGACTTAAAATGTTGCTCTGGTTGCAAAATTGACTTAAAATTTTGCTCGGGTTGCCATGGTAACCATACAGGGCATCTGATTGGCGAAACACTATTACCTGATTACGGGTGTACTCAAAAACGCTAACTAGTATACTGGTATTTGGGTTGAAGGTTAACAATTACATTCCGCACAACATAATGAAGCCGGATTTTTTATACCGTTGCAATGACAACCAGGAACCGACAAATCATGTAAATTTTGCATGATAATTCAAATTTGGAAATGAATTTCAAAATTCATGATTCATGATATTGTAGCCCTTCGCTTTTCGACGTTTCGATAATCGGGTTTTAAAAATCACATATCGTATAGGGCGCGGACCTCAAGCACCAGGGCCCAGATCCTAGCCACTACACCACGGCTGTCAGTCACACTCGGCGAAGTAAATTCGCCTCGTTATATAGCCTGGGTCCGTTTTTTTAGCCCAAAAACTTGCACACCGGGTTATAAAACATTGTTCCGCCCAGTTGCCGTGTGGTGTAGTAGAGTTAGGGTTATAATGATGAAAATTACAAAATTTTGGAATGAAAATATAAATAAAAAAATTGCTGTATAACCCTAACTCTAGTACACCACACGCGTCACGGCAACAGATTTGTTTTCAGACCCCCAAAATTCACCAGAAAGGTCACTTTGCTAAGGATATTGCAAAATATTGATTTTCGATTGTACCGAAAATTTATCACATGGGTGAACACACGTGCTCGGAGGCGGTCAGATTCTGAAGGCGAGGGTCCGGGCTTAAAATAGGGGTGGCGCTGTTTAAATGATCATATCGTAAAATCTAATTGAAGGCGTAACACCTCTTGACGATTTTATGAAATTTTAATATCTGTTTGTTAGAATAAAGCATTCGAGACATTCCAAAAAGAGTTACTAAGGACCTAAAATCGCGTCAGTCTTTTAGTCCTATTCTACATGTAATCCAATGATTACATTGTGTATAAACTTCATGATGTTTTTGCAATTTGTTTAGATTTAATAGAGATTATTTGGCATGGTTATCAATCCATCCGCTTTAGAATATGCCATTCTTGTGTTTACATCTATGACAGATTGACAAAACATGATTTGTGAGTCCAATATTATTGATATAAATGTTAATTTATATGTATCTAAATAGTTTTTGAAACGGTGGATCCCTGATATATATCCATGGTTCCTAGGTATATTAAAATCAATCATTAATTTGTTTGTAATGTAAGATGTTATAGCGGGCCCAGTGAGGCTTGTGCTCATCCTTCTGGCTCCCGGGAGTCTGTCGACCATCTGGGGGTGATTCTTGTATGTTGGGGCATTGGTTGAGGGATATCGTGACCCTCGCGGTGACCGAGCATGTCACTGGATAGGCGTCTCAACCGAACTGACCGTTGACTCCGAGTGCAATGAATGATTGGTCACCGTGTGTTCAAATCCTTACCCACAGCCTGGGGGTGGGGTACTCGGATTTGGTTTGGTAGGGGTGTGCCGCTGGAGATTCAAAACCCCTACCCATTTCTATGGGTGATTTTGGAAAAAAACGGTACCCATTTCTAAGGATTTTGCTTCATTATAGACCCAATTTTCGCAAATTATCGGGAAAATAGACAACATTTCCGCGAAAATAGCCACAATTTGTAAAGAAAGTGACCCCATTATTAGGGATTTTCCAGCACAAATCATACCCCATAATTAGGGATTTTTTGAAGAAAAAAGCGACCCATTTGAGCGGTACATCCCCGTATACCGACCGTATTAGGCGAGTACCCGGGCCCCACAGGCGAGACTAAATGTAATATTTGTAGTCGATCCGGGAGGACGTATGTTTGGGGAGTGGGCAGTGTGGCGGAAATCTGTGTAGTCGAGTGATGGCACTCTTTCCTCCTACCACGTGGTCGTCAGATCGTCACGTGATTTTGTAGTAATTGAAAAATTTTTTTTTTTATTTCTGACCACAAAATCAAGGCAAACAAAACTTCAAATGATTGCGCCATTTCTTTGCTATCATCTGGTGAAAAAAAATCACGCTATTTGATGATACCGTTAAGTAAATATGACTATTTCTGTACAGGAGCTGTTTTTTTCACCAAAAACACGGTTTTTAATTTCAAGCTTAACGAGCTTAAGACTAGTTTGCTGTAAAAATCGGAGATATTTTTAAAAAGTTGGCAGATTTCAAAAAATGGATTTTGGCAATACTTCATGCATGGGTCGGTATGGGTACATATAACACAAAAATTGGAAGAAAAAAATGGATATCAGATGTCGGTTGCCATGGTAACGGCCAAAATAAGATTTCCCACCAATTTTGCAAGTTTTTACACTATTTAAGTAATGAAACATAGGTAAATTGGAAGTACTGGTACATCTAAAGGGGTAGAGTAGAAGTTTTTCTTTCACACATATTGCACAACCACGTTTACTCTTTCAGAAAATGATTTTAAAATGTAACAAACCATTATTTCAAATAGGGGTGTTTTCATCATATTTTCTCGGGGCTATAAAGCCGAAAGTAGCACTTTGTGGATAATGCCACTTTCATAATTGGTAGATAAGATACCAACCTACATTAACATGGAATAAAATGTTTTGGTATTTCAAGTGCACGGAAACAGTGTTGCCGGAAAGTTAGCACTTTAGCTGAAAAAACCCCCGCAATGAATGGCCAATTTTGACAAATTATATAACAAATTGGTCATATTTATGATAGAATACATGAAATGAATGTTGAAATGAAGAGAAAAAATACTTAAATGGCATTAAAGGCAGTCAGTGTTGCCAGAGACATGATTTTTTAATGTAAACCTTGATAAAGGCCTATAATAGTTGACATAGTTGTCAGACTTTGACGGCTTACTCTACTCTTGGTACGGTGGAACCGGTACCCCCTACCCCCATTCCCCTACCCCACCCCTTTAGCAGGACGCGGGTAATGAAACAAATGAACGTTTGTTTACTTGAAAGATCTGTTTGTTCATAGAATAGGGGTTTTCGGCGCCAGAGCGTAGTTTCTGAGTTTACTATTAACGTGCTTTCCGAAAGCGCATTTCAATATTCTGAAACCTAAATGATTTCTTGGTATTGATTTGCAATTATTCAATCCATTTGTTTAATTTCGCCTCCATACTGTTTGATTTTTATCATCATAAACATTTCCTTGAGTGGTACGTTGACATACCAGGTTGACACCAATGTAACCATGTTAACAGTGTCAGTGTTCATATATTTAGTTGAATCACCCTCGCTATGAACTAAACATGGTAACCTACAACCTGTATTTAACGAAACTCTTATTTCAATTGTATACATGTATTACATAATGTTTATACAGTTTGGAAACCTAGAATCTTCACATTTTATTATTAAATAATATTCATGATTGTTAAATCGGTTTTCGAAGTACAGTACGTAAAGAAATGTAAAATAAAAGCCTTGATCCGGCTCTAAAATATATAAATAAAGGCAGTTCGAGCGAGTCCATTGCCTTCTGGCGATCAGTTGTCAGTATTACCACGTTACCCGTAAATCCAGCCAGTATATTCATCGAAATAATTTTACATAATCACGGGTTAAGATTAATTATTTATTTTCTGATATGATACAACAACAAAACTCACACCCCTAGTGGTTCTTGATAATAATTTTAAGATGCAATGAACTAAATTCGGTTTATTGAGCAAGGAATAGGGGGGGGGGGGGTTGTCCCACGCTGAAGTACTATATATATCCATGGAGGTTGCAATTTTATGCATTCCTACACCTAAGAAAATCACCCAGAGTGATGCAAACTTGTCGCGGGAATTATGAACAGTATTCAGCACACACCGTCTTAATAATTGAAAAAAATATGCGTACGGCTTTAAAAGGCAAGAAAATACGAGCACTCGATGCCATTTTTCGACCCCCCCCCCCCCCCCCCCCCCCACCCCCACCCGCCACCTCCCCGTACAATTATAATTGCTTTCTTCACTCTCAAGAACGAAATTGTGTATCATTTAACTTAACCAGTGTAAAGTTTGGTAAGTAATTTGTTAGGTGTTTTATATCTATAACTATGTTTTCAATACCAATCAAATAGTAGATCTACTATCGACGTTTGTAAACACCTGACTCGTGCAAAGAGCACTTGCGTATCGCTCAAACATTTTGGAGAATGTCAATCAAAGTCAATTGTTTGTATGGCTTATCTAATGACACAAAACTGCTAACAACAATTGTTAAAATTAACCCATCATACCGGTTTTACAACACCGTCGTTGAAGGGTCTACCCAAACTTTCAGGTATTATCTAAGTTCAACTAAGGATGTTGTAAATAACTTGGCAAGTTACCGAGAGTTATCGGTAACTTGCCAATGTTCAAACGCATGGCTTTAGAAGTCTGAATAAATCTCACCTCGAATTGTGCGAAGGTCGCTCAATGAGTAATGAAAGTGATCATGGTATGGGATGCATGAGTGATTATATTGAGGGATAGTGTGATCAATACACAATATGAACTTTTGTCTTTCAAATAATACACTTTTGGATTTTGTAAGTATGAAATATGACATCATAGCATTAGCTTAAACTTAAAGTAGGTACACTTTGGACACTGCTAAATCAGTTATTTGGCCGGAAATATGAATTGTTTGTATGAAACACGTGGTAAGAAGATTGCATAACATGACGCCAGAAGCAGGAAAGGTTTATTATTACGGATTTGGCTTAATAAAAACGTTTTTAAGATGGTCCCTTCTTGTTTGTATTAAGGAATTCAGACCTAAAAAAGAATGTCAAACCGAGACAGTCAATAGTTAGGTCACCCAAGCCCTATATGAAAGCTATGAAGATTGTTAAACGGGGTCAGTCGTCACAAACATGCACAAACACAATTGTCAAACGACCTTGCTATTGTCATGCTTTTGTCAACACTCCCTACACAGAGGTCTGCAGTGCAAATCTGTACGATTTTCGCCATGTAATGTCTATGGCAGATTTCGTATTGTAGTATAAAGCTATGAGGTTTCCGTGGTCTTCGCTATCTCCAAGCAGATAGAGCAATACGTACATGGACTTTTTTTTGTAGACGAGGGTTCATTTCATGATTTGGTGAGGTTTAGAATGAGTTAGGATTCCTGTAATTTTGAAGACCACGGATTTTCAAAACGTGAATTTTCCGACATTGTACGACATCAATTTGGTCACCAAACGTGTTTAAAACTATACATTTTACCGTTCTGCAGATGTTATTAACCCTCCTCTAAAAATCGATATGATTTTTAACACGTTTCTTAGTTTTTGAGATGCCCAAATAGACCATTTTCCGAAGCTATTTCTACATACATACATACATAATCTTTATTTATTCACGATACATAGGTCAACTTTACAGCTGTTTTTCACTGAGGCCGTGATAACATTAACATTAACATTTTATATAATAACTCTAAAATTACATAATATAACATATTTCTTTAATCTTATAGTATACAGTGTAATAAAACAAGATTACAAAAATTGAATTTTAAGATATCGAAAATTACAACTGACACATTCGTTTAAGACGGTTGATAAATATACTAATATTGGGGGAGACTTGTATATTTTTGTCAAGTTTGTTCCATTCAATGGCACCCCTATAAGAAAAACTGCGTTTTTTATAATTTGTTTTAGGTTTAGGAATAATAGCATTAAACTTACTTCTGCGTAAATTGTAATTAATTACGTCATTATACAAAAGTAAATCATTCAAATACGATGGTGCAATATCATTGAGTATTTTATAAGACAAAATATTACAGAAGGTCAGGATCAAATACATGAGTAGATTTCCGGCTCACTTTGTTTTGATCCTTTAAGGATCATTTTCGGATCGTTTTGATCCGTTTTCGGATCGTTTTGATCCGTTTCCAGATAGATATCAACAAACGGATCAAATTCACCTTGATCAACTTTGATCTGATTTCCGGATCAATTCGATGAAACAGTTCATTGGTCAATGAGTGACTGACGTCACTCTTTCGCAAACCGATAGACGACAAGCAGACGATCTTTTGAATTCGGTCGCCACTGTTGAAACAAGGGTGAAATACCGCGGTAAGTTATCCAGTCTAATCTGTAAAATGTTACATGATTTTGTCGGTAAAGTAGTTTTATTTTTTATGTTTGAACATGCTCTATTCTTGTGAACAAATTTCTTGTACCTGACCAGTGCCATCAGTACGATTTTCGGTCAAAATGCTCCTCACAAAATGTCACGATCACTGCGATGTACTAGGCCTACACGATGTAGTAAGCTTACTGCACTCGATATATAGTCTGCAGTGTGCACCCGGGGGTGGGGGCACTCAATCAATATTAGGTTTCACACCAGGCTCCATCAAAAATACCCCCCTTTTTTTGGCCCGGTGTCACCGAAAGACCCTTGCATGCATGCTTGTTTTTACAATCTGTCACCCGATGACCCCCTATGTTTTCACTTTTTCTTTGATTCAGTTTGATCCTGGAGTAGGATCATAAGCTACAGGTACATCCGATTAAGGATCATTATTTTGATCCGTTTCAGTATCATTTGACAGAAATATTTGATCCCATTTCGGATCAAACTTTTTGATCCTGCTTGTCGGATCACTTTGATCCGGAAAGGGTAAGCTCATATGTGATACCGCTTCTGGATCAAAATTGATCCTTTTCGTCTCATATTTGATCCTGACCTTCTAAAAGTGTAGCAAATATTGCAGTCACTAAGACTCCATTGTTTTCTTGCGTATAACAAAATATGACATGCAGCGTGACCTCCCTACTGGCTGGAGAGTATTGTGTGTTCATATTATGCACCAAGTGTTATCTGTTTTTATATAACAGTTGGAAATTTCCTTGTCATTTGATTGGTGGATTGTATGTCACATGACATGAAATATTTGTCCCATTTCATTGATTTTACATCATACGTCATTAATCGTGCAATTTGGTTCCATTTGCCGTGCAACTTGGTTCCATACGTTTTGTACTATTGCACGCCTCGTGTTTTTCATCAGGCAACAGTCACTGTACACGCGCTAATATTGAACCGCGCCACGATTACGATGCGTTTGCATTTATGGCCAGCCTGTGTGCAGCGTCTCCCAACAACCAATCTTCCGGTGAAAGTGCCGTAGCGTAGCCGCTAGGCCTATGTTTTGCTCTGCTGCCTGCATATCTTGGATAATAATTGCCTTCTTGTATTGATGGGACTAATGTTATTAAAAATGCTGTACATGAGACAAATATTGTAAGTGAGAACGCAAGCTTCCGGGCGAGGGCTAGGTCTAATTAAAATGATCAATTTTAAATCAAAATAAGCTTAGGCCTAGCCTACTCAGTCAGTAGCGTAGGCCTGCCAGCTTCTGTTTTTTTATGACAAATAACCTACCGAATGTGTTACTGTTATATAAAACAACTAATGAATGTTTTTCATTCGTGCAATGGTATGAATATTTTCATTCGGTGAAAGATGAAATGTTCCATTCAACTCAGCTTCGCTTCGTTGAATGGAACATTTCATCTTTCACCTCATGCAAATATTCATACCATTGCACTCATAAACATTCATTATTTGTATACCATCCTTGCATTGCCGATATATAAATGTATCAATCGACCCATAATTCAGCCTATTGCATATCCAGCCAAAATTTGACAGATTTCAGTGAGACAGTGTCCAAATTGTCTATGTTATAACTTCATAGTTCAATACTTAGAAATCAAAAAAGGTCTCGTTTGAAAGACAAAGGTTCATACCTTGTATTGTTCACACTATCTAACAGAATCACCCATGCATCCCATACCATGATCGCCTTCTATTACTGATTGACCGACCCTTTTTCATTGATGATTACGAAACATAATAAACACTAGATCTAGTTCTGGTCTGAGACCAGGGCACCTTGGTTTTTGTGAGAAAATGATCCCTAGTGACCTCTTCTTTACCATTGACCTGGTTATGATGATTGACTTTTATTCTTGCCTGATCGAACCAAACAAGATAAAACAGGTCCGATCTAATTCGGAGCATGTCTTGCAAATCGGAACATGTTTTAATTTTTACCCCTGCATAGGTCAATGACCGCTAGTGACCCCATATGACATGTCAATTTTAATCGCTGAAATACTGGTATGGGCATGGACCTAAGGAATATTTTGCACATCAGTCATTTCCTCTGAGACGAGAAGCATTTTAGGTAAACGGATTGAAAATCGACGTTTTGACTCCTAGTGACCCCTTCTTGACCTTTGACCTGATTAAAATGATTGACTTATTTTCTTGGCTCATCAATCCAAACAAGATGCAACAAACCCGGTTCAAATCGGATCATGTCTTCACTTTTACCCCTGTAAAGTTCAATGACCCCTATTAACCCCTTTTTGACCTTTGACCTGGTCAATATGATTGACTTATTTTCTTGGATCATCAAACCAAACAAGATGCAACAAACCCGGTCCAAATCGGAGCATGTCTTAACTTTTACTTCTGCAAAGTTCAATGACCCATATTGACCCCTTCTTGACCTTTGACCTGGTCAATATGATTGACTTATTTTCTTGGCTCATCAAACCAAACATGATGCAACAAACCTGGTCCAAATCGGATCATGTCTTAACCGTTGCCTCTGTAAAGTTCAATGACCCCTATTGACCCCTTCTTGACCGTTGACCTGGTCAATATGATTGACTTATTTTCTTGGCTCATCAATATAAACAAGATGCAACAAACCTGGTCCAAATCGGATCATGTCTTAACTTTTACCCCTGTAAAGTTCAATGACCCCTATTGACCCCTTCTTGACCTTTGACCTGGTCAATAATATTGACTTATTTTCTTTGCTCATCAATCCAAACAAGATGCAACAAACCCGGTCCTAATCGGAGCATATCTCACGTTTTACCACTGTATAGGTCAATGACCTCTAGTGACCCCGCATGACACGTCAATTTCAATCGCTGAGATCGCTGTATGTGCCTGGACCCAAGGAATCTTTTGACCAATTCTGACATTCATGAGCCATTTCCTCTGAGACAAGAAGCATTTTAAGTGATATGGTTAGAAAATCAACATGTTGACCCCTAGTGACCCCAAATAATTTCTGATTTAAAAAAACTACCTATTGTATATGCGTACGGTCATAAGAAATATGTTGACCGATTTTGACGATCCTAGGTCATTTCACTAAATTGGAAATGCGTTTTAAGTGAAAATCACGTGTTGACCCCTAGTGACCCCCCTGTGACCTTTGACTCCAAACTGTGAGGTCCTGTAATGAAGGTCTGGTAGAGGGTCCTACTGACCAAGCCTGGTGATTGTAGCATGTAAACTGTAGGAGAAGAAGCATTTTGTAGATGGGTTTGCCAGAAATAAATAAATAAAGAAAGAAACAAACAAACAAACAAACAAAGAAGAAGGAAACGGCAGAGATAGAGTACCTCGATTTTTGAAAAAAATCAAGGTAAAGAAAAGACAGAGATAGAATACCTCGATTTTTGAAAAAATCAAGGTAATTATATGATTTGTCATTCTGCCCCACCACGACAGAAGGAAGTATGGGACAATTTGAATTTGTTGATATTTGGTGAAATAACTATTTTTGTGGATTTTTCATATTTTTTCAAATAATTAATAACGTTTGTTTATTATAGTAAAATTGGATTTGTGTGAAGCAACCGACTTCGAAACTCATTACAAAGATTACCTTTTTTTTCTCCAGGTAACTTTTTCGATGCAATGCTTTATGTCCGAGCAGCGTCCAGTAGTCAATAGAATGCAACAAGCGAGGCGACCGTCAGAATTGTGTTTGTTTGTTTGTTTGTTTGTGTGTTATTGTATTTGTTAATTTAGGTGATTTGTCGAGTGTTTTTTGATAAGTTATGTTTATTTTCCGCTCTTTTCGTAATTTTAACAAGTAGGCCTATATAAATACATCCTTTCATATTTGATTTTAGTATAAATTACAAAATCAAATCATTCAAAATACTACATTATACACATTACAATATTAGTTCATTTGTTACCTTGATTTTACAATTTCACTAAAAATGCTTCTTGTCTCAGAGGAAATGGCTTATGAATGTCAGAATTGGTCAAAAGATTCCTTAGGACCATGCACATACAGCGATCTCAGCGATTAAAATTGACGTGTCATGCGGGGTCACTAGGGGTCATTGACCTATACAGGGGTAAAACGTAAGATATGCTCTGATTTGGACCGGGTTTGTTGCATCTTGTTTGGATTGATGAGCAAAGAAAATAAGTCAATATTATTGACCAGGTCAAAGGCCAAGAAGGGGTCAATAGGGTTCATTGAACTTTACAGGGGTAAAAGTTAAGACATGATCCGATTTGGACCAGGTTTGTTGCATCTTGTTTATATTGATGAGCCAAGAAAATAAGTCAATCATATTGACCAGGTCAACGGTCAAAAAGGGGTCAATAGGGGTCATTGAACTTTTTGTAGGCATTGATGAGAAAAGAAAAAAAGTCAATTATGATTTTGGGGTCAAAGGTCAGGAACAGGTCAGTAGAGGTCATTGAACTTTCTTGCAGACCCATATACAAATGCTTCTTCTCCTACAGTTTACATGCTACAATCACCAGACTTGGTCAGTAGGCCCCTCTACCAGACCTTCATTACAGGATCTCACAGTTTGAGGTCAAAGGTCACAGGGGGGTCACTAGGGGCCAATACGTGATTTTCACTTAAAACGCCCTTGCAATTGAGTGAAATGACCTAGGATCGTCAAAATCGGTAAACATATTCCTTATGATCGTACGCATATGGGGTCACTAGGGGTCAAAATGTTGATTTACTTACCATATCACTTAATATGCTTCTTGTCTCAGAGGAAATGGCTGATGAATATCAGAATTAATCAAAATATTCCGTGGGTCCATGCACATACAGCGATTTAAGCGTTTAAAATTGGCGTGTCGTATGGGGTCAAGAGGGGTCATTGAACTTTACATGGGTAAAACTCAAGACATGCTTCGAATTAGATCGGACCTGTTTTATCTTGTTTGGTTCCATAAGGCAAGAAAAAAAGCCAATCATCATAACCAGGTCAAAGGTCAAAAAGAGGTCACTAGGGATCATTTTCTCATAAATATCAAGGTGCCGTGGTCTCAGACCAGAACTAGATCTAGTTCTTTCTTTCTTGCAAACCCATCTACATATCTACAAAATGCTTCTTCTCCTACAGTTTACATGCTACAATCACCATATTTGGTCAGTAGGACCCCCTACCAGACTTTCATTACAGGACCTCACAGTTTGGGGTCAAAGGTCACAGGGGGATCACTAGGGGCCAAAACGTGATTTTCACTTAAAATGCATTTGCAATTTAGTGAAATGACCTAGGATCGTCAAAATTGGTCATCATATTTCTTATGACCGTACACATATACAATAGGTTGGTTTTTAAAATCAGAAATTATTTGGGGTCACTAGGGGTCAAAATATTGATTTTCTAACCATTATCACTTAAAATGCTTCTTGTCTCAGAGAAAAATGGCTCATGAATGTCAGAATTGGTCAAAAGATTCCTTGGGTCCATGCACATACAGCGATCTCAGCGATTAAAATTGACGTGTCATGCGGGGTCACTAGAGGTCATTGACCTATTATATACAGTGGTAAAACGTGAGATATGCTCCGATTGGGACCGGGTTTGTTGCTTCTTGTTTGGTTTGATGAGTCAATCATATTGACCAGGTCAAAGGTCAAGAAGGGGTCAATAGAGATCATTGAACTTTACAGGGGTAAAAGTTAAGACATGATCCGATTTATACCGGGTTTGTTGCATCTTGTTTAGATTGATGAGGTCAAAAAGGGGTCAATAAACTTTACAGCGGTAAAAGTTAATACATTATCCTATTTGGACCGGGTTTGTTGCATCTTGTTTGGTTTGATGAGCCAAGAAAATAAGTCAAACATATTGACCAGGTCAAAGGTCAAGAAGGGGTCAATATGGGTCATTGAACTTTGCAGAAGTAAAAGTTAAGACATGCTCCGATTTGGACCGGGTTTGTTGCATCTTGTTTGGTTTGATGATCCAAGAAAATAAGTCAATCATATTGACCAGGTCAAAGGTCAAAAAGGGGTTAATAGGGGTCATTGAACTTTACAGGAGTCAAAACGTCGATTTTCAATCCGTACACCTAAAATGCTTCTCGTCTCAGAGGAAATGACTGATTGGTCAAAATATTCCTTAGGTCCATGCCCATACCAGTATTTCAGCGATTAAAATTGACATGTCGTATGGGGTCACTAGGGGGTCATTGACCTATACAGGGGTAAAAGTTAAAACATGTTCCGATTTGCAAGACATGCTCCGAATTAGATCGGACCTGTTTTATCTTGTTTGGTTCGATAAGGCAAGAAAAAAAGCCAATCATCATAACCAGGTCAAAGGTCAAGAAGAGGTCACTAGGGATCATTTTCTCATAAAAATCAAGGTGCCCTGGTCTCAAACCAGACCTAGATCTAGTTTAAATTGTTATTGAGCTATAATATTTCATGGTTTTCACCAAAATGTTCACCATATCGATCTTGTGACATTAAAACGCACTACGAGTAGGAAAGGCATTGCCCTATAAGTCACCTACCTTTCATTATCACTATGATTGTTCTATTTGCTATAAAACTGTTATTGCCAAGTGTTTCATCATGTTGATAAATAAACAAATATTTGTTTTTAATAAAAATCCAAATCCCATCTTATGAATCAGTGGTCATAGAATTAAATCACTATGTCGTTACCACTTAGTCTGATCTGATGTGATAATGGAGCGTGTATTGATATTGTATCTGTTTCTTTGGACTTTTTCCCCGGCATTCGCAGGTAAGATAATTTTCTTAATAATCACTTACTAATAACTTGTCGTAAAATAATAAACCTGAACAAATGTATGCTTCGGTGAATGATTGTCTAAAAGAAATGAGCGCGATAATCAAAATGAATTATATCCAGTGGTCACCAACGTTCGTAAATAGTAGAAGTAAA
>JAYJML010000203.1:0-68577 GCA_035610835.1 Ophiura sarsii | reverse complement strand
TAGGGTACCATATATAATAATTATTTGATCAAATCTGCGTTATAGAATGGAGTAATCACGTCGGAAAGCTCAGATTGTTGCTTCGAAAACTCCACGACTGTACTGTTTCCTTAAGGCGATGTAGCCGTGTACCCGAAAAACTTCGCAGCTAAATTGGGTGCCAGTTGGAAGCAATAGTGGGGCGTATAACGGTCCACGCATGAATGAATGTTTCCATTCTTAACACAATTAAATAAATTTGGTTATCCAATTATATTGCTTGAAAATGAACCTCTATTACTTTCAAGTGGGCATGTCGACTATACACAATATTTTTTCTTGTATAGTTGTTTCAGGTGACCTAACATAGGCTTTGATTGTACATTAGAGAACTCGGTTACACCCAAGCAAGCGATGGTAGGAATAAATATTGCGGTATATCATGTGTACGCAAATTGTTGTTTAGTTTTCAAGTTAGACATGGTTCACATTCAAATTCATGGTGCACAGAATAACTATTTAATAGCAGAGATATTTCAGACTATTTTGCTCCTCAGCATCGAACTATTGTCAAGAAGATAACACCTATGGCAGACTATTGATGCATACTTATAAATGTGAAAGGTAAAAGCGGAGGAAACTTTATTCACCATGTTCACATAGGAGCGGAGAGCCATGTCTTGTTCCAAGTGATTAGACAGATTAACTTATTCTTAATGCTGCTGTGCGGGGATCATTTCACCTCATCCACAATCAGTGTGTAAATTACGTTTCCAGCATCGACGAATACCGGTACCTGTTAAAGCACTATATACCCTTGTGTATTGAAGAGCAACTAAGATAGAGTATCTTAACTCGTGACCGCAACATAGTGACCACAGCGGGACTTGAACTCATAACGTTCGTATCCGAGTCTAGTGCTCTTTCAACCGCGCCAAGTGCCCACTAGATGCACTTTATCATGCGTATAGGAACGTGTTATCTATGTGGAGCTGCGAAATGTTTCACTTTGGTGAGTATATCGAACTTTGTTATTTAATGAACGTAATCATGGTCATCGTTAATGAAATTTACATTGATTAACTAAACCAATTGCGATAGCAACTATATAGGCCCTATGTATTTAGTCCAAAAACACGAAGACACTTTTTCAGAGACTGATTTCTCAATCTTGATATTCTTTTTTAATCAACTGCAATATCGTAGTCTTTGTGCGTGCATGTAGGCCTTATAATAGTTGACTCATAAACTTTGGCCGCAGTACCATTTCATCAAAAGGGAATTCCAATTTAGGGGAGGCAAATTTGAAATATTAAAGGCATATTATGTGATCTTTTCCAGAGAGCGCCCTCTATTTATGATTTTTTTATAAAGTAGATTTTCTTGCAGATTTACATTTCTGATCATAAATCGTACATACATTCCAAGTTACAGAGCGATACGTTATTCAATTACTTTATTAACAAACATGGTTAAAAAGCATACATAAAACCCAGGACATGACCAGCATGACAATGGAGACCATCAACATGGGCCAAAGCAGGGTAGACAAAATACATTAAATTACAGGGAATAAAACAAACAGGTGACTTGAGGAGCAGCAGAAAGCAAAGCATGATTAAGAGTGGGCAATATTCAGGTGATCAATATTGTCCCAATTTGGATCTTGTCTGCTGTTCCATATGCCATATGATCCTAAAAGAGCCAACTTTGAAATTACCTAATTCCTAATTACCTCAAAATCATGGTTTTAGAGTGAATTTAGACTAGAATAAAATAAGTTGTCGGATATCCGACAGTTTATTTTCACTCTAAAACCATGATTTTGAAGTAATTAAGAATCGTATCGCCCTGTAACTTGGAATGTATGTACGATTTATGATCAGAAATGTAAATCTGCAAGAAAATCTGCTTTCAATTTTTTTTCGATGTTGAGTGCGTTCCATGGAAAGATCACATAATATACCTTTAATATGATTAATAAGATGATTCTAATGATAAGCTACGTCTTTTAAAACACGTTGCAGGTAGCTCATGTCCAGTATAATGACAAAGATCTCTCGTGTCTTCGTCCTAACTAATTTCCTTTGTTAATTGATCCCAAGAAGAAGTGTGGGTCAGCATTGCGTTTGTTAAGATATGGCGCGTTTGAATAGCGCGTACTTTACCCGGGAATGTTAAGCTTCCTGAATTGGCGCATGCGGATTAGTTGCTTAAAGATTTGAATTCCATCTAACGGTAGTACAATCGTCATGATTGGTCCATTGTGGTTTCTCTGATGTTAAATGGAAATGTTCCGAATCCGGAACCGATCGGTCATATTTATGAATCTAATGAAGTTTTTGCGTTAAGCAATACCTCATAATTTTCGGACTGGTTTAAAATAAACCGGTTCTGCCAAGCTGTTTCTAAACTTTCCCTTGTTTTAAGTTTATTCTCAATACATTTTCAACAGATAACCCTCTGTGAAACTGTAAGTAATGACTATTGTACAAATGATTTGTCTTCCCGAAAGATTTCTTTGGACAAATACTGTATAGACCTTTTACCTATAATAATATCAACCATGCTTGCTCTTAAACCATCGTCACATTATGTTCCCACTCCCTTAACCATGTTAACACTTTTGGACCTGTGATTTTGACATTTCGCCGGTAATAAATCATCTAAGACTATGTGGTCCCCTTTCAGTTATGAAGGTTAGTTTATGCCCTTTCTCTATACTTAAACCTTGTTCAATATAACAATCGACTATTAACCCTGGCTTATTACCTTTAAGTAATACTACTAGTGCAATTACCTTTAAGTAATACTACCAGTGCAATTACCTTAAGTAATACTACCAGTGCAATTACCTTTAACTTTAAGTAATACTACCAGCGCAATTACCTTAAGTAATACTACTAGTGCAATTACCTTTAACTTTAAGTAATACTACCAGTGCAATTACCTTAAGTAATACTACTAGTGCAATTACCTTTAAGTAATACTACTAGTGCAATTAGTTTTGTTTACCAACGTTTGAACACTTCAACCACTTTTGAATTCATCAAATCACGTATATCCACAACACAATTAATTGGAGTCATAATATCAATAGAGTTTTGTTTAAATTATGTCTGACAATACAAAGTACATGAACTAGAACGTGCTGAAGTGAACGTGCTGAAGTGTTTGTTTTTAAAGTCGATATTTGTCTACATAGAAGTTAAATCACCACAGACATCTCACCCTTTTTGGCGCAACTGTCGAATGCAGTATACCAATTATAATACAAATCGTGCTTGAAATACAGTAGTGATATTACAATTTATTCCATGTAGAACGGGACAAATACAATTACAAATGGGTACATTGATACACAAAATAGGACCCCACCCCCTAGTTACGGGTCTGGTTCCCTATACGCTTTACATGTTAAGTACAAATATCGACTTTAAAGCTTAGGCATATAAAGCGACTGGATTTTTCAACTTTACATTATCCTTCAAGTTCTTGATATTTTGTGATCATTTAAGTACACATTTTATACAGGGTAACCCTGAGAGTTCCGAGAAATGAGCCCCCGATTTTGGACAGCTGGTGTGTCGCTCTCATTTATCATCAAACATTGAGTACAATCAAAATTTAAGTGTCAATAAAGATAAGGACCAGAAGGTTGGCGGAAGAAGGGGGTCGGCAAAATGCACTCATATTGGGTATGTGGCATCCCTATGATAGTCTCATTCTTCCAGTGCGCTAAAAAAATCACAGTGTTTCTAATTTTAGAAAAAAACTTATCACAAAAATTGCGTAATTTCACCTTTTTTTCCTTACTTCAAAATACATGTTATTTGATAAATGGCATTGCCATTGCTTACAAGTTAAAGTTTTCAAAGTGATTTTCCAATGATAAGTTATTGATAGAGTCCTCTTTATAAATACAGTATAAACTAAGCATCAGTGTTTCTATTCTTAGAGAAAATTATGATAGTTTTTCCAATTTACGAGGTATTTTTCACCAAAAAGATGATTTTTTTGATGTTCAGTTTTTCAGTTGGTCAGCGGTTTCAAAATAAATTTGCATTGTAATCACAACTAACACCCCTTGGCCCCATGTAAGGAAAAATAAAACCATTGAGTTCTAGCTTCTGTAAAATAAAAACACTCCAACAATGTTAATGTTGTTTGGGGCATATGCTCCTATTTTGGCATTTCTACATAAGGCCCATATTATGCTCGATAGAATTCGGGGCCATCAAAATTCACCAATATTGGGTCTGTGACATTTCTATTATAAACTGTTTCTTCTCCTGGTGTGCTAAACAAATTACAGTGTTTCTACTTTAAGAGAAAAAAATCATAAAGAATCTTATAAATTCCCCATTTTCTCCAATTTGCATATGAACGTTTTTGAATTAATTGTTTTGCCATTCCTAACTACTTGCAGATTTCAAACTATTATTTTGAAAAAGAGTGTCAATAAAGTTATCTTCTTAATACTTTAAATAAGGTATGGGTGGTTCTATTTGTTTGGAGAAAAAATGTTAAAAAAAGGAAAGAAAGTATTTTAATGCTTATAAGAACTAGTTCCCCTGTCTACACGCCTTAAAAGCTCTCCATGGAATAGAACTTTTCACGAACTTCAATAAAACTTTCTGAAGTTATCATTTTATACATAGTTAAAGCATTATTATAATGTCACGCTCCTTTACAGTGTTTCTAGGTAATTTCAGAATTATACAAAAAGATGATTTTACAACACATGCTGTTGTTCATCAAAACATACCAAACCCAATCTTAATCGATCATTTTACAATATATTCTAAAACCTAACTCATCATAGCAAAGGTGATTTACAGCAGCAGTTCAACTGTAGGCCTATAATCTTCATAACTGCACTTTTTTCTCTTCATGGGATAGGTACTTCATATTGATTCATCATTGTTTTATAGATGGTTGTGTTAACGGATTTCACACTACACATACCTTAAACATTGGTATCGAAATATTCAATACTTCACTAATATGTGAAGCTCATCCGAGGTATATACCTTTCCAATTTTTCTGAAATTACATTATGCTATGTCACTTGCCTTTACCAATGTATTAGTGGATACATTATGTTTACCATACACAAGTTCTTTTTACACTCTCTTTTGCTCAAATAGAATGTAGATGTCTCTCGTCACTTATAAAAATTAAATGACTTTACCAGGAGCAAAAAAACAACTGTTTTGGTTTCCTTCCTATGTACATTTGCATGCCAAAATGAGGTCTAGAAGTGGATTTATAAAGAAATCCTTCCTTATCTTTGAACCAATAACATCTATGTTAAACTGCTCACAAATGTCTTTAAGTTGTTTAAGCTTCCGACGCTGTTTTTCTTTGTCAACAAGCATAGATTCTATGTCTTTAAACATCAATGGTGCTGGTACTATAGTCAATATCTTCGTAAACAGCTGTTCGGATTTCATGCCTCGCAGATATGCAATTAACTAAAAACTCACCATTCCTTCCTATCATATTTGTTGACACTGACCTTAAAACAGTGTCAAAATATTAGATGCAGTATGGTCTGAATTAGTTTATTTAGTATGGCAAGTACCCCTTCAATCTAGAAACACTGTAATTGTAATAATCAAAACACATTGACTTATATTTTTGTTTGCAAATTTGACTTTTTATTTAAATGGATTTTAACACAACCCACATATCTTTTCTAGTTTAGGCCATTTTGAATGTCATAGACAAAATATTTTTTCATTGAAAGTACCATTAGACTAGAAACACTGATAAAAACTTGTTGAAAACAATTTTAATGTTACCATTGGATAGTTTTGAATGAATTGAATCATCATTCATGAAAACTTAAAAAGGGTTTTTGACAAAAATGCAGAAGATACTGTGAAAATTGGAATTTGATACTCTGAAATTAGTCTATGTTATGACCCAGTGTTTCTATAACATATAATTGAAACACAATAATTGTATTTCACACCTGTGAACGGCCATGGCTCCTCTTTATAACCAACATACAAACTAACACCTGAACCACTTTTTATTTAAATGGATTTTAACACAACCCACATATCTTTTCAAGTTTAGGCCATTTTGAATGTCATACCCGTAATTATTTTTCATTGAAATGTACCATTAGACTAGAAACACTGATAAATAAACTTGTTGAAAATAATTTAGTGTTACCATTGGATAGTTTTGAATGAATTCAATCATCACTCATGAAAATAATGCGGAAAATACTGTAAAAATTAGAATTTGATACTTTAAAGTTTGTCTATGTTATAGTGTTTCTATAACATAATAATTAAAAGACAATAATTGTATTTCACACCTGTGAACGGCCATGGCTCCTCTTTATAACCAACATATAAACTAACACCTGAACCACTTTGTAATTAAATGTATTTTAACAGAACCCACATATCTTTTCCAGTTTAGGCCATTTTGAATGTCATACCCGTTATTATTTTTCATTGAAAAATACCATAATACTAGAAACACTGATAAATAAACTTGTTGAAAATAATTTAGGGTTACCATTGGATAGTTTTGAATGAATTCAATCATCATTCATGAAAACTTAAAAGGGTTTTTGACAAAAATACGGACGATACTGTGAAAATTGGAATTTGATACTCCGAAATTTGTCTGTGTTATGGACCCAGTGTTTCTATACCATTATAACTAAAGCACAATGATTTTATTTCACACCTGTAAGGGGCCATGGCTCCTCTTTATGACCAACATACACACTAATACCTGAACCTAAATGGATTTTAACACAACCCACATATCTTTTCCAGTTTAGACCATTTTGAATGTCATACCCGTAATTATTTTTCATTGAAAAGTACCATTAGACTAGAAACACTGATAAATAAACTTGTTGAAAATAATTTAGTGTTACCATTGGATAGTTTTGAATGAATTCAATCATCACTCATGAAAATAATGCGGAAAATACTGTAAAAATTAGAATTTGATACTTTAAAGTTTGTCTATATGTTATGACCCAGTGTTTCTATAACATAATAATTAAAAGACTGATTTTATTTCACACCTGTGAATGGCCATGGCTCCTCTTTATAACCAACATATAAACTAACACCTGAACCACTTTGTAATTAAATGTATTTTAACAGAACCCACATATCTTTTCCAGTTTAGGCCATTTTGAATGTCATACCCGTTATTATTTTTCATTGAAAAATACCATAATACTAGAAACACTGATAAATAAACTTGTTGAAAATATTTTAGGGTTACCATTGGATAGTTTTGAATGAATTCAATCATCATTCATGAAAACTTAAAAGGGTTTTTGACAAAAATACGGACGATACTGTGAAAATTGGAATTTGATACTCCGAAATTTGTCTATGTTATGGACCCAGTGTTTCTATACCATTATAACTAAAGCACAATGATTTTATTTCACACCTGTAAGGGGCCATGGCTCCTCTTTATGACCAACATACACACTAATACCTGAACCTAAATGGATTTTAACACAACCCACATATCTTTTCCAGTTTAGGCCATTTTGAATGTCATACCCGTAATTATTTTTCATTGAAAAGTACCATTAGACTAGAAACACTGATAAATAAACTTGTTGAAAATAATTTAGGGTTACTATTGAATAGTTTTGAATGAATTTAATCATCATTCATGAAAACTTTAAGGATTTTTTACAAAAATGCGGAAGATACTGTGAAAATTGGAATTTGATACTTTGAAATTTGTCTATGTTTTGACCCAGTGTTTCTATAACATAAAAGTTAAAACACAATGACTTTATTTCATACCTTTGAGGGGCCATGGCTCCTCTTTATAACTAACATACAAACTAACACCTGAACCACTGACCAACTGAGAACAGGAGACATTTGAAACATCACTTTTTGACATAAAAACATGGAAAATTGATGAAATAAAAACTCTCATTGTTAAAAACTAGAAACACTGCAGGTCTATTATTTGATAAAATATAACAAGAAATATGTTTGCTATATGCCAATAAAAAATGGATGTGGAAGTATTTACATGCACATGATGGGAGTGCCATTTGTCTTTGCTCATGATTTGAAAAGTTCATTTCCCAGGTGTCAAATTTGTGAAAATTGAACTGCATGTATAATATAATCTAGAAACACTGAGATTTTTTTATGCCCACCATGAATGATGATTTGTCTAAAGGTATTCATAGACTTAATATGAAACAAATTTGCTGACCCCCTTCTTCCGAAAATGTCCCAAATCTGCTGGTGGTTAGCTTTATTTACACTTAAACCCAAACACCTACAAAATAGACTAATAAAAATTCCCTTTAAAAGGGATAACCCATGCCCAAGATGATTCCATTTATTAGATAAAAAATGAAATAAATGGAAGGATCGATTTTAATAATTTCATTTTTTAAAGATGAAATTGCTCTTTAGGTTGGTCAAAGTTGGAGGATAAATAGCTATAGCTCATTTTCACGGTGTCATTACTCGGTGCGAAAAAGTTATAGGCCTAAAGGATGCATTGGCCTACATTATATTTAGCTTGATTTCCAGATTAATCCAATTCCGACCCTGCTTTGGATGTTTAATTCCATGTCTACAACTGAGATGACGCTATTTAAGGTTAAAGTGTATCCATGGCCAAGAAGTTTTAATTACAATAAAAACTACATACTGCCAGTTATTCCAAAATTGAAATGAAACAAATACCTCTTTTCATTTATGCCAAGCACACAAAATTGTCATTACTGATAATTGGATGTTCTTATTCCTCTTTAAAAACTTATTTCATGATGTAAATTTTTAACTTTTGATTTTGCGCGAAACATATTTTGCATTGAAATTATTGAACCAAAATAATAACAATCCATACTGTGAAAGTGTACTTTCTCAATAACTTTGCTGATAATAGTGAAATAAACCAGCCTCTCCATAATTGAATCTTTAAATTCAGTTACACATTTATATTAGATTGGACTTTTCTTCTCTTTTCTGGAAAACCGTCTGCCATGTTCAGTGTGGAAAAACAGAAATCTTTTTCGCAATTGATGCGCATTTTGGTTTGTTATGAGCCAAGACAGTATACCTATCGTTCAAGTTTGACCAGATAACCATTTAAATCTTAATCTTCGGATATTTTCAATAAAATTACTTATTTGGTGAAGAAGGTAGGCCATCTATTTAGCAAGTATCAGGGTTAACAATCTCTCTTGGGGATCAATGCCACATGTATTGCTTTATACAGAACTTAGAGTTCTTACTAAAAGGATTCTAAGTGTCTCTTACAAATTTTCCTATACCTGACTCTTGCTTGACTAGTCTGGTGGTTATCTACTATCTTGAAGACATGCAGTGGTTGGGTATAATAAAGGAACTCCAAATACAATAAAAACTTTAACAATGACAATAATTTAAAAAAAAGGCATACACAAAATTACAAGACGTTATTGTGGCAAAGGCCTAAACTACAGGGACCCGATCAAGGATGCCTTACAATATTCCACTATGCCAAAACACTCTTTCAAAGAATTTGCGTGGCATTTCTTGTAATCTCAATGATAAAACCATATAAATGAACTTCCGTAACTTATATTACACAGCGCAATTAAATCAAAGATCGTCCGAAAAGAGACGAATATGAACTTACAATACACGAAGTGTAATGGTCTATTACCCTAGGCAAGTTATATACATTATCTTTTATTAGAAGTGAGAATATGTTATTTTTTCACTAAAATCATAACTTTGTCAATATTGAATGTAATTCCTCCATTCAAACATGAAACTAAACCAACTTTGGCACTTTCTTTTCATTTTTTGTACTTAAATTGCTGTAATCAACAAAAGATGTGTTATTTCATACACAAATATGTTTTCACTCACATGAGAGGACTCACTTGAAGTCACATCAATTGTATTACTTGCAGAACATTGTACTGTGATGTCAGTGTGAACCAGTAGACACTACATGTAGTGGCAGAAATCAGTGGGTCATGTGATGAAAATGATGCATGCTGGTGTTGCTCAAGAAATTTTCTTTGCCCTTATCTTCTTTATCAGACCACCCTCCTATGTGAAAACCAAACTAATACCCCATGCTTAAAAGCATGGGGGAAAAGATATTTTTTCCATCGCAGATGATATAAGTCTACTTTGTGACCCCGGTCAAGGACACTTTCATGCAGCCATTTTATCACAGCTTTAGAGTGCTGTGTTCAAGCTCATCCTATCTTTAGCATTTATGACCTCCCACCAAGCCACCTGTTCACAATATACTGTAATGAAAATATCCATTCTAAGATTTTCTTCTAATGTTGTTCCTGACTGGTTCTCTGACTGGTATAAAAGTAGTGCTAGTCACACTCTAATGCACTCTCACAGTGCCTGTTGATGGTGTCTAGTCTCAGCACACGTATAATGTATAATTAAAGGTGAAACAGCAATATTGGGAAAAGTAGGCCTACTCAACCCAAAGGGAGCAAAATAAATAAATGGCTTGAGTAATATCAGCGTGTTTACATTCCTGCTCAATCCTGGCTGTCGCATGATAACATTGTGTGACACAAATTAACTATTACAATGCATTTTGTTTCTATTACTTAATATTAGGAGTGAGGGTGTCTATTACGGGCCCTCTGGAAACACTTTGATATATAATATGATTCGAATGAATGGATAGAGAGAGAGATGATGATTTTCATGATGAACAAAATTAATGAACTTTGGACAATTATGGGTACTAATCATTTCGGGACAGCCTGTAGTACACGTACCCCCTTATATTTGTTAACAGTTAAAGGTAAGAACAACGAGTAGAATTACAATACTAATTGATAAATTGGTCCATGGAACTATTCTTATGCAACCATTCACAAATGCCGGTGCCAGTTTATACCATTTTGTTCAAGCTACTGACCATTTTACGTGGGATTTTGTGAACTAACTCTGTTTTTAATATTTTTTAGATAATATCAGTATAAACATTAATAATTACCTCTTGCCCGAATTTGTGGTGATTGGTACAATCGCAGTTATTATGTGATTAAAATGGAAGATCACCAATCCCCATCAATGTGAATATGAAATCTATCTAAGCCAATGCTAATTCACTTCATTAGCTATTCAAAAGTCCCTAAGCACAGTCAAGTCAAATAGATATGAAACATGGGGTCACTCAAGTGTGACAAACTCCTTTTACATCATAATGAAAAAATACTGATTTGAATTTTGTCAAAAAGGTGAAACCACCATGTCTTATGCTCAAGAGTGTATGTTCAATTTGATAATTCCAATGTTACAATGCGTTTATGATGAGCTAAAAATTATAATGAAAGGTTAATATGTCAACAGTGGCGGATACAGGGGCGCCCCCCCCCCCCCCCCCGAAACAATATACCACTTTACCTTTTTCAGAGGCATAGGTAGGTTCCGTCGGTACATTTGATACATGCAATATTTTTTGCCGGTTTTGGGAAGACCACATCGCTACCCCCCACCCCCATAAATAGCGATGATATTTCAACATATATTTCAACATTGTTTTAATTAAGTTTTGCTGCTTTTGTGTGAGTAGAAACAACAATAATGGCCAATTATAATGATTATCTTTAATATTAAACACATGTTGTAAAACAAAAAAATCTTAAACATCTCTTAGTACACCTTTAATCTACCTCTTCTGAGCGACGATTGTCTTTTTTAAAGACTCTTATTTACACCATGATAATAGATATTAGTCCTAAAATCGGGATTAGATTTCAACTTTAATCATTTGGGGGCAATAAGTACCTTTCCTGATTACTTATGATTAGCATTGGGCCACAGGATGCTAAAATAGAGAGAATGTCTGATTGTCGTCGACAAGGACTACAATCATTTACCAGTGTGACATGTAATGCAAGATGTTTTGTGCATGGTTGGATTGAAATTTCGGTATATACAGGGTGAGTCAAAAAAAAGTTTACCCTAATTGAAAAAATAAAAATAAATATTTCTGACCACAAAATCAAGGCAAACTTTAAATGATAGCGCCATTTCTTTGCTACCATCTGGAAAAAAGATCACGCTATTTGATGATACCGTTAAGTAAATATGACTATTTCTGTACAGGAGCTGTTTTTTCACCAAAACACGGTTTTTAATTTCAAGCTTAACGAGCTTAATAATGTTTACTAGGATTATGATGTAAATCATTACACATCTTGTTTATTAAACGAATTAAGTATACAATAGACTTGTTCAAAATTGTCTCCTACTAGATTAAAACAATAGACAGCTTTAAGGCCTATTTATGACACAATTACCACACTTTAATCATTTCATAACAAAGGAATTGATCCTTTCGCTGTCCGTATTGTAATTTTTTATTGATCTTATGAAATATATAATGGTCAAGATCTGGAAGCGTGTTCGGACGTTAAATTGGTCACTTTTATTCAAAACAGCGTAAAATAGGTTTCCCTCAACCAATCTAAACCAGATAAAATTCATATTAAAGCTAAATAATTTGTCTTTATACCGTAGTAAATTGGTTTGAAAACAAACGAATACTTTTTTTCTAAACAAATCGCTGAAGTTGAGTAAACTTTTTTTTGACTAACCCTGTACAACTGGTTTTCGGTACTGAAACCACGCAACCGCGTAGGCTACAGCGTATGATTGATGCATTGATGCATGACTCATATGAAAGGAACATTGACGATCTTTCCCTGCTAATACCCAATCTCGTTCGAGAGATATCGTTTTAACTGGGTGCCGTAAGAAACCAACGCTTCGCTTCGATAACGCTTATTACAATATGAAAACAGTTTTACCTTAATGAAATCATATTCCAAGGGTTTCTGGCCTGGTTATATTAAATTCCGATACGGCTGGTTGAAACAGTAGGCTAAAGCTGATAAAGAATCAAATAAAGAAATTGATTTCTAAACAGGATTTTATTTGTTGCCACGGAATCAAGTGTGAGGGCAGTATGCATGGTATAATTGAGCGAACTAGAGAGAAACACAAATATGAGGGCAGCATTTGTTAAGTGGTTGGGAAATGGATTGATTAAGATCATTCAGAAATATCAGGGCAAATGTTATGTCCTGTATGGTAACCCATGATTTCATAAACGGAATGTGCCTTTTACAGGTATGGAAAGCTAGCTATGCACACTTGACTGCTCATTGTTTGCATTTCCCGGGCTTTACTCAAAGTGAAGCACGCTTCTATAATCAACTTAAATACTGCCCTCTCCTATTGTGTCTGCCATTCGTCAAAAAAGGAGTGAAAAATAGATAGCCGATATTCACGCGATTCTTTTTATTGTGTTTTCCAGATCTAACTCTGGATCAAGCAGGCTTCGAAGATGTCTCTAAGGGACAATTAGAAGCAAGAATTGCAGTTTGCATTGGCATAATATCAACCAGCTGAAGCAGGCCGGTAACAGGGGGGCGTCCCCCCCCCCCCCCCAAATCTGAAAAAAATCTTTTTTTTTGTACCAATGTACCTTTTTTGTACCAATGTACCTTTTTTGTACCAATGTACCTTTTTTGTAACAATGTACCTTTTTTTGGTACCAATGTACCTTTTTCTGGTACTAATGTACCTTTTCTTTGTGAAAACGCCCCCCCCCCCCACCCCAATTTCCCAATTTTCCGAAAAACGGTCCATTTCCCATCGTGTAAAGCGTTTTTTCGGGCCGTTTTGGACTAAAACAAAACATGTCCTAACCACCGCCCCCCCCCCCCCCCCCCCCCCCCCCCCCCGCTCTCAAAATTGTCTGAGATGACTAAAAAAAAATTGGGGGCAACCTTTGACGATTTTTTTGGTACCAGTGTACCTTTTCCGGAAAATACGCCCCCCCCCCCCCTAAAAAAATCCTGCTTTACGGGCCTGAGCTGAAGCAAAAAAAAAAAGTGTATCCGGTGACAGATGCATAAGATGGGTAAGTCAAAGCATATTAATAATACACTCTACACGTGCTTTCCAATGCACTTTCTTAGCTATAGTTTGATCAGTTTTAAATTGGCAAAGCCTCCTTACAACAGCAAATGAAAACAGAAGGACGCGGGCGCGAATGAAGACAACAAATGCACTGCGCATCATATCATACATAGTGCGTGCGTGCAGACCAATTATACTGCATGCGTGTTGCCATAATCGCTCGCGTGCGCTTGGATTACTTTTGCTCGCGGTGAGATAAAAACAGTATTATAACTCTCACAATTTGGAGCTGATTAAACTATAATATAATGGGAAAGTATGAATACTTACCAATACGCCTTTTATAGGCGTATCATACACCATAATGGTGAAGTTGAATACCCGACTGAACACTCTTTTTTCCCCGGATTTATCTATATAAAATAAAGTACGCCCTCTCCTATTGAATATACCCATTTTCAAATAATGCCCTCCTATTGTGTCTACAATAGGTCAACTCTTGCCGTATTCAGCCATTCCCTTATAACTATCAAGGTTCGTAAAAATGGTGGTAAATGTTCCAATCCCAAATCAAAGTTGGATCTTGTCGCTTGAGGGCGCTGGATCTTTTCAATCCGCTGAATCTGCACTCATTTGAAGGTCAACACTTAAGAAACCTTAAAGGTATATTATGTGATCTTTCCAGGGAACGCCCTCAACATCGAAAAAAAATGGAAAGAAGATTTTCTTGCAGATTTACATTTCTGATCATAAATCGTACATACATTCCAAGTTACAGGGCGATACGATTCTTAATTACTTCAAAATCATGATTTTAGAGTGAAAATAAACTGTCGGATAATCCGACAGTTTATTATTTTCACTCTAAATTCACTCTAAAACCATGATTTTGAGGTAATTAGGAATCGTATCGCTCTGTAACTTGGAATGTATGTATGATTTATGATCAGAAATGTAAATCAGCAAGAAAATCTACTTTCTAAAAAAAATAATGAATAGAGGGCGCTCTCTGGAAAAGATCACATAATATGCCTTTAAAGCATTTCCGTAAAATTGAAAAAAATGCCGTTTGCCGATACTGAAAATGTTGTTTCCGCTCGAGGCACCACATCAGAAATTCCGGCATAATATCTATAGTATTTATTATTATTCGGGTTATTATTACTATTATTAGGCCTATATCTTACATAGTACTTATTTAGGGTTTGACCACTATATTATAGAGAGTAAACTCTAATATCGTATATAATATTAATATTACATGTAGTATAATGTTACATTATTATTGTACATTAGACATACACTTAGACCTAAGGTATAAAGAAAGAAAGAAAGCCGATAATATCAGGATATGTAAGGGTCAGGTACGCCACAATTATCACCATTTTCACTTACGTACAGAGCGTACGTTAATTTTACTCCCGCCCCCCCCCCCCCCCCCCCCCCCCCCCCCCCCCCCTCCCCTCGAGTAACGTATTGTAACACAATAAATGGCAAACATTTCATGGCTTGATATACTGTCATGTATTGTTACAAAACATTGTATTTAAGATTAATTGCCGCATTTCAAACATCAAGAAACTGTACACACAATTATAAACTTCTTTCATCATGCAGTGGCGTAGCTAGCTTTTTGAAACGAGAGGGAACAACATCAGTGGGGTGAGCAGGATTTCCTTGATGGGGTGGGGAGGGGCAGGATCCCCATTCCCCCTGATTACTTCCACTATTATTTTGCTCGATTATCTGCACACCATCACTCTGGCCATTTAAATTACGTACACTTGAATATATTTTACCCCCTTCCCCTGTTGCGTAGGCCTACGCTTTGTTCGTAACTTTAAATGGCGAAAATTACGGACGACCTCTAAATATATTGAATATTATCTGTATAATATTATAGTTCTTGTCAGGTAATTTACAATTTAGTCGATTGCATATTTATGTAAATATTTCGATTCTTCAGAGGTAAAATGGTAAATAGATAGACATTTGAAGTCGTTGTTTGTTCATCAATGTATTTTTATAGACATAATTCAATTTATTGCTATCCAAAGTGTGTATGGACCAGGTAATCGAATTGTTAGCCGTTGGCAAAGTCTGATTAGTCCAGGGAAAGGCTCAAGAGTTATATCAACATCAAGACTACCAGATGCGATTTCAACAGGGCTGTGGACGTTAGGGAGAGGATGAGTGGAGGATGAGTCACGGAGGATTCGAGGAAGGCCCAACAACATCAAGATTATCAGATGTGAATTCAACAGGGGTAGAACAGCGATATGGGACTCTCCAGAGCTTACATCTATTTCCTGGATCACGTGACTAAACGGATGACTTCTGAAGCCCAATATACACATCGACTTTCGATTTGGCAACCAATGGTACGTATAAATGGCTCTCAGCTATGCATGGCTAATAGTATTCATTGCATTCTTATACTGATAGATACGTCTGTGTATAGACAGAAACATGTATTGTCTATCCAGGTTTAAAATTGAGGCTACCAGTTCTAGCAATTGAGATTTTATCAGAGACAGAGGACAGCTCAAGCGCTGTCGTGGCTCCCGTTACCGAAAGGTTGACCTCTAACATAAAATCAGACAAACACACCAGCGAAAACAGGGATGGAATAGCGATATGGGACTCTCCAGACTCCAGAGCTTACATCTATCTCCTGGATCACGTGACTTAACAGATTACTTCTGACACCCCAAAAGCATCGACTTCCGGTTTGACAAGTAATGGTACGTAGAGATGGCTCTCAGTTATAAATGGCTAATAGTATTCATTGCATTTGTATACTGGTAGATACGTCTGTATAGACAGAAACATGTAATGTCTATCCAGGTTAAGATTGAGGCCCGAGATTGAGGCGTCCAGTGGCCAGTTCTAGAGGATGAGATTTCATCAGAGTCAGAGGACAACACGAACTATTTCGTGGTTCCTGTTACCGAAATGTGACCTCTGACATCGAATAAACACATCAGCATACACAAGGATGGTACAGTGATATGGGACTCTCCATAGCTTACATCTATCTCCGGGATCACGTGACTTAACAGATGAATCTGACACCCCATAAAAATCAACTTCCGATTTGGCAATCAATGGTACGTAGAGGTGGCTCTCAGTTATGGCTAGTATTATTCATTGCATTTTAATACTGAAATGATTATTTACGTCTGTGTATATATATAGACAGAAACATGTAGTATATATCCAGGTTTAAGATGAGGCTACCAGTCCTAGCGATATTTCATTAGAGACAGAGGACAGCACGAGCTCTATCGTGGCTCCCGTTACCGAAATGTTGACCTCTGAGGCTCTGACATATAACATCAAATAAACACATCAGCGTAAACAACAGGGACGGAACAGAACAGCAATATAGGACTCTCCAGAGCTACATCTATCTCCTGGATCGCGTGACTTAACGGATGACTTCTGACACCGCTTAAACATCGACTTCCGATTTGGCAATCAATGGTACGTAGAGATGGCTCTCAGTTAGAAATGGCTAATAGTATTCATTGCATTTTTATATTGATAGATCTGTGTATAGTTAGAAACATATTGTAGTGTCTATCCCAGTTTAAGATGAGGCTACCAGTTCTAGCGGATGAGATTTCATCAGAGACAGAGGACAGAACAAGCTCTTTCGTGGATCCCGTTACCGAAATGTTGACCTCTGACATAACATCAAATAAACACATCAGCGTAAACAGGGATGGAATAGCGAAATGGGACTCTCCAGAGCTTACATCTCCTGGATCACTTGACCTAACGGATGACTTCTGACGCGCGCGCCATAAACATCGACTTCCGATTTGGCAATCAACGGTACGTAGAGGTGGCCCTCAGTTATATATGGCTAATATAATTCATTGCGTTTTTATATTGATAGATTATTTACGTCTGCGTATAGACAGAAACATGTATAGAGAATAGGTTCATCAGGAATCCAAGGAAACATAATTAGAAGATTCAAAAGATAATTCCAAAATTGAACTTACTGTTCCAGACAGTTTCGACGTCCGATCGGATGTCTTTCTCAACAATGCTCAATGGTGTATGACTGTTGATCCAGTGTTACCAGAAGTAGTTGATTTTCTGATGACGTCACGAGATGTGTTAGATGACGTTTTCTGGATCAATTGATCATACAGGTGACTAAGTTGGTAGGTCCCCTCGTCGCTGTTCATGAGGTGCTGTTTCATGTCTAGATGGGATTTGCGACGGATTCGATCGGACGTCGAAACTGTCTGGAACAGTAAGTTCAATTTTGGAATTATCTTTTGAATCTTCTAATTAAGAAACATGTATAATTGTCTATTCAGGTTTAAGATTGAGCCTACCACTTCTAGCGGATGACATTTCATCAGAGACAGAGGACAGCACGAGCATGGCTCCAGTTACCGAAATGTTGACCTCTGACATAATATCAAACAAACACATCAGCTTAAAGAGGGATGGAACAGCAATATAGGACTCTCCAGAGCTAACATCTATCTCCTGCATCACGTGACTAACGGGTGACTTGTGACACACCATAAACATCGACTTCCGATTTGGTAATCAACGGTATGTAGAGAGATGGTCTCAGTTATAAATATAGTATTCATTGCATTGTTATACTGATAGATACGTCTGTGTATAGACAGAAACATATTGTAGTGTCTATCCAGGTTTAAGACGAGGCTACCAGTCCTAGCGGATCATATTTCATCAGAGACAGAGGACAGCACGAAGTACTCTTTCGTGGCTCCCGTTACCGAAATGTTTGACCTCTGACATAACCATGATAACAGCAAATAAACACATCAGCGTAAACAGGGATGGAACAGCGATATGGGACTCTCCAGAGCTTACATATATCTCCTGGATCACGTGACCTAACTGATGACTTCTGACACGCCATGAACATGATGAACATCGACATCCGATTTGGCAATCAACGGTACGTAGAGATGGCTCTCAGTTATATATGTCTAATATTATTCATCGCATTTGTATATTGATAGATTATTTACGTCTGTGTATCGACAGAAAAATGTATTGTCTATCCAGATTTAAGATTGAGGCTACCAGTTCTAGCGGATGGGATTTCATCAGAGACAGAGGACAGCACGAGCTCTTTCATTGCTCCCGTTACCGAAATGTTGACCTCTGACATACATTACGTTCCAGTCACCAGTAAAAATGCGATATATATTTGATAGGTTGACAGGCAATGGAGCTAGCTCGTGATCGATTGACATCCTTGAGCCTGCACATGTCTGGACTTTGCATGGCCAAGAGGCAGTCTACAGTATTGCCACTTTACCTTCTTCGTTCAAGTACCCTCATTGGGCTCATTTTTAAAGTCTACTATAAGTATACTATGTATATCGTGACTTTCTCGAAATGTGAACTTTCGATTTGACAAAATCTGAAATAGGACTAAATTTTATAACAAATTGAAGTTCAAAGTTTGAATTTCTTAACCCAGCAACTCTCAACAATCGGGCTTTGGGCTCATAGTTAAATCCACCCAAGAATTGGCAGACCGAACTCCCACTGACCACATGCCGGGTGGCGTATTTTCTTTATGCAACTATAACGGGATGCATAGATGACAGAACGCTACACGGAATAAAGCGTAGTAACACAATGGGATGCATCCCGTTATGGTTGCAGAAGAAATTAAGCTGCCGGGTGACCTTTAGCCATGGTTTAGTCAAAATACAATCTACACTCTTGCCAGGGTGTTGCCCTCAGCCTCTTAAGTAGCTACATTTGGGCTATTTTATAAAACTAAAATCTGCTATATGGATACAATATTGTGACTTTTTTCGAAATTTGAACTTTTGATTTTACAAAATCTGAAATAGCACTAGTTCTATGACGAATTGAAGTTGAAAGTTCAAATTTCTTACCACAGCAACTGTCAAAAGTAACACTTTGGGCTTCTAGTTCCACCCAGAAGATTGCCTAATTTTAATTGAATCTAACTAAAGAAGTGTATGTGTAAAATGTTAACATTTTCTTTCAGTTACGATTAGCTAACTTCGTTAATATTCAATGGATTTCACTCGTTCGACCAGCAAACATTATGAACATTGACACATTATTTCCATCATTGCCAGTTTTATCAAAAGCAAAACAAAATAAAAAGTCCCATAGACAACACTTGAACTTCTTGAAGTACACCAGCTGAGACAGACCTCCCCAAGCGCATAGAGCCTTGGGTCGTTCTGTGGATAGCGGTGGAAACGGTACTCTGCGCTCTGGCAAGACACAGGTGGTGTGAAATAAATCAGATAAATGGTGTAGGTGGGGATGATTTATTACCCTCGATAAGCTCGACAAGAGGGTCAGGATTGTCTCAGAGTTTTATGTGGATGGAATCGTAATGTAACATCAAACAAACACATCAGCGTAAACAAGGATGGAACAGCGATATGGGACTCTCCAGAGCTTACATTCTCCTGGATCACGTGACCTCGGATAACTTCTGACACCACATAAAGTGGGACAGCACAGGGAAGAGATAGAGGAGTCCATAAACAGCGGGAAAACGTGATTTTATCAGAGACAGGAGACGGTACAAACTCTTCAGAGCTTTTAATTCTCTCCATAATCCATCGGATGACCTATGACACCACATCAAACAATCACAGCTGAGTGAATTACAGGAACACGTAGCAAACGCTTTCAGGTGAGAGTAATTCATTGCTTTTTCACGATGAAGTCTAACGTCTATTACAGATGTACTTGTTATCCAAGGTTTATGTTTTAGGTTGAAACGCCCTGATCTACTCCTCGACAAATGTTAGGTTCTCATCAGCATCAGATCTGCTTGATTTTTACAAATAAACAGGATCACACGTATTTCAGAGCTTATACCTCTTTCCGAAACAGCAGGGGAATTGAACAGAAGGATACAGCTAGCATGGGTGAAGTTTGGTAAGCTCAGCTTTATCTTTCGTGATGAAGAGCTACCTTTGTCACTAAAGCGACCAATTTCCAACCAGTGTATCATCCCAGTGCTATCGTATGGCTCAGAAACATGGACAACAACTAAGAGATTGGAGAAGAAGCTAAAAGTCACTGAGAGGGCAATGGAAAGGATATTGATTGGCGTTACAAGAAGGGACAGGGTGACCAACACATATTTAAGGAAGAAAACAAAAGTGAGGGACATCATACTGGAAATAAAATCAAAAAAATGGAGATGGGCTGGCCATCTAGCCAGGAGGAAAGACAACAGATGGACTCATAAATTAACAGACTGGATCCCCAGAGCATTCACCAGAGGAAGAGGCAGGCCAAACAGACGGTGGATAGACGACATCATAGAGTATGGCAACGTTACTTGGAAGAGGACAGCTCAGGACAGAGTGAAATGAAAAATTGATGAAGAGGCCTTCCTTCTGCAGTGGAGTGAAATAGGCTAGATAGATAGACCTCTTTCCGGGTCCCGTCAAACAATCAGTTTAGTGTGAGAATTTGTTTCGTAGCAAAATCCCGCAGGTGAGGCTAACTATTCATTACATTCTCATATTGTATACTGTAACTATTCATTACATTATTATATTGATTATAACATTCTACATGTTTATATGGTTGATTTAATCGTTCTGTTAGTCCTTGACAAGGACTATTTAGTTCAGGAGGAAGGGCCTAGCAATCCATCAACATCAGGACTACCAGATGTGATCATACAAGCACTACAGGTCCAGAATTTACGCATTATTGCCTAGGTATGGTGACTGAACATATAACATCTTCTTACACTACATCCAACAACCACTACTTCCGCCTTGGCAATCAATGGCATGTGTATCAGATGATCTAGAGTAAGGCTCACCATTCATAATTCTTATTGTAATAAGATGTCTTAAAAGATTAGACTTATTGTTATCCAGGTTTATGTTTGAGGTTGAAATGTCCTGCTAGTCTGATTTGGTTCAGAGGAGGAGTTATAAGGAATCGATCAGCTTCAGATCTAGCACATATGTGAACTTATCAGAGACACCGGATGGCAAAAACTACTTCAGAGTTCATACCGAGTGGATCACGACTTTTGACACCGCATCAGACAACTTCAGAGTGAACGATTAGTGGTAAGTAGTGAAAGATCATCTCGGGCTAAATTTAAAAAGTCATATATAGCATTTTTATATTGATGGATTCTAACGTTCTACTGATTATTTATGGTTGAGGTTGCAACGTTCTGTTTTGGCATTGGAAAATGGTTAATTGTGTCAGGAGGGAAGTCAAATATTCCATCAACATCTGGACGTCCAGATGTAATTCGCCATAGACGTAGTACAGGATAAGTAACCATAGCAATGTGTCCAAACATAACTCGTGGCAGATGATACCCGTTCAGAATTCGCACCCAACACTAGAAGTAGACTTGCTTCAAATCTCTCTTGTTAGTCATCACCATCTTATTTTGGCTTATTAGGTTCAATACCTAGTTATGCAATAATACCAGTCATGGCTTTGCTTGTCACCAGCCATTGCCCATCTTATGTGTCTAACATCCATCTAGGCTGCTCGTGGCAGGTTATCAGTCTGCTCCGGAACGGAAGCGCGTTCGGCTTGAGGGCGGGCTATTTAGTGACGCACTGCCGTCAATTTTTACACATGCCATGCATTAAGTGACTGGAGACCGTCTTCAGCTGGCTGACGAATAAGTTTGATATTTCAAGGGAACGACCTTCCGTCACAGAGAAGTACGAACGACCTTCCGTCACAGATTGAAAATAAATCCCATTTTGCCGTTTTTCAACTATGAAATAAGTATATTATATCTGAAATAATGTTAAAAAAGTCATCACTATATAATACTACAAGGATTATATTTAATGTAAAAATTATCACACTTAACCTAACAATTTATTAAAATGGTATAAACTCGTCTAGAAAACGGTAGTCTCATCGCGGTAAAAAAGGTGTATTTTGACCTGCATTGCGAGATATTGGGGTCAAAAGTGAGCTACAATCATCGGACTGCGCGAGGAATTCTGGTAGCTAGGCTGCACTCAATTTGTTAAGATGTTTATTTGTATGCAAATAATTAGGGTTGAAAAGCGAATATTGCAATGATTGCACAAATTGACCGGTACACGTTACCACGGTGCGCACACCAGTCAATTTGCAGCGCCCTCAAGTAAAACGGGCTCTCGTTCCGGAGCTGACTGGTTATGGCCTAATATTTAGCATGATTATTTTTGAAATGTCAATGGGCAATTCAGATTTGAACGAAAGCCTTTCAAAAACGACGGATACTTTCGTTGGTATTAATATTTCAACCGACCAATCAATGTTGATGTTGATGTGGAAAAAAGCCCTAAAGTGATCGGAACATCCACCTTTAATTGAATTTTGCAGGTTCAGTATCTTTTTATGACGATTGTGTAATTGTGTTCTGTTTCGACTTTTGGCACACTTTAAGGCGGTTCTGGCCCACTGTGTGTTCCCTTGCATTTCGCTCCAGGAAGGTTTAGCAGTAGACCGTCCAAAGGCAATAACGTGTTTAAAATATTATCATATAAACGTATATTATATAGTAAAAATTATGAGCTCGTTTGCTCAGTAGACCATCCAAAGGCAATAAATATGTATCACGGCATTTTTTGTTGTTACAGCTTGACATCTAGGCTTAACAAAGTTCTTAGATTGTAAGCTTTCGAATAAATGAAGTTACAAAAATATAAATCGATTTTAGGCCATATTCAGCATAATCAAAATATAATGTTTTTTGTAATTAATATCTTTTAAAAATGTACTATCCATCAATAATCAGTTTGGCCTGATTTAATGTTTATTCAACTGTAAAAAGTATCAAAACGTATCAAACGCATTAAGGTCTCTAAGAACCGATTGTTGACGTAGTGGACACGGGATAGGCGCTTGTTCTCACTCTGCTTGGGTCAAGCCAGCGCTTGCATTGCGCTGATAAAGTATCAATATGAATAACATGCAGGAAGAGCCCGAAAAATGTCCACAATTGTCAAATCTTTAAAACAAGGTAGCTCTTAGTACTTTCCTATCCCGCTTATCATGTTTTTATTGCGCTCTTAGTACGACCCATTGCGTTCCCGGGGGGGGGGGGCACTGACATTTGAAAAGGGTATAGGTATGTGCCGCGCTGAAGACCCCCCTTTTCACCCTCTGCTGCTAGTTCTTATGACCCCCTTTTTGAGCCTGCATCAGTTCTTAAGACCCCACTTTTATTGAAAATTCAAAAATGGCGAAATTTTTCGTTCCAAAGCCCAAATTATTCGAAAATTTTGCGTTCTTAAACCAAAATAAATCGAAAATTGAACTATAGGCCAGTTCTCAAGACCTATTTTTTGGAAAAAAATCAGTTCCTAAGACCCTATTTTTTGTCATAAAATCCACTCAGTTCAGTTCTGTAGCCCCCCTTTTTGAGACCCTGGGCGGCACACCCCTACCCCAAAAAAAGTTGAGTGCCCCCCCCCCCCGGGATTGCGTTCCTACTTTCAAGTCTGACTTGCATGAACTAATGACCAGGCCTGTACTCGACCTATTCGCCCTTTGCACGGTCCGCTATTTGTGAGTAGAGCCTCGAACTGGTATTAGTCATCCGTCCATTGACCCTCCAAAGAGCGTATAATAAACAGAGCCTACTGCGTGCTCAGTTTGTTTTCGGGGCTTGACTAGTGGACAACATTGAACAGCATAGAAAACATGGGAAAAGTAAAATGCAAGGATTCAGCACCCAATGGCAGAGGGAGGGAAAGAAGAAGGCAGTCTGCTCTCCACATTGATTTATTGCTGCGATCTCAAGTAGCTTGTATTCATCCTTGCTACGTCGCTTGCTTTGCGCTTCCACGGCGACACTCCCAAACAGCAATCATTATATTTCTATGATAAAACCCGCTAGGGGATGTAGATCTAGTTAAAGTATTTTAAAATGTCTAAGATGGTCGCCGA
This sequence comes from Ophiura sarsii, assembly GCA_035610835.1. NCBI lineage: Eukaryota > Metazoa > Echinodermata > Ophiuroidea > Amphilepidida > Ophiuridae > Ophiura > Ophiura sarsii. Next base: position 43,708 of record JAYJML010000203.1, on the reverse strand, counting down.
AAAGGTTGAACTCACTGAAGAGCAGTAATAATTTACTGTTTGTGTTACATTAAAAATAACCCAGTTATTATAATCTATAACTTGTAATCCAACCAGGAAACTCATGACAAAGTATGGTTGGAGGGTACTAAGATGGTCATCTTGATGATTTTATTAAAAGTACCTCTAAATGGTCAAACAAAACGGTATAATGACCCCAATCCAAATGTTCATTTAATAACCCTGTGTGATCATGTAATGACCCCCAAGTGATATTTTAATGACCCCAACCCATGACCCGAGCCATCATCTAATAACCGCCGGTGATTATGATCCTGCGTGACTGCTTATTGATTCGATCCAAGTAACAATGGGTTGTATATACTTGGTGTAAAACATTCCTAAGTTAGTCTAGTGTCAATACCCCAGTGTCAATACCCCATTACGGAATAAGGCTGATATAACCCTTTAATCCGTCAATAGAGGATTTTGTGCTAAGTTAATTCCATGCTGTCTTACACCAGAACACCGAGATAATGTAGTAACCTGGTTACACCCCAATCCAATCAGCTATGTATGACCATATTTTAATCAATTTGGTAGCCATCTTGATTTGGTAGTTATTTCATTCCATCTGGTAGTCTTTATGGTTCAATTGAAATGTATACCTTTGAAATCATACTACGAGCATGAGTTGACTGGGTGGCTTACCCTACTCGCGACCCTACTACTATAGCCATAGACATATTTGTTCATTTTAGTGTAAAACAGCAAATTATTACTGCTCTATTCAACTGAATTTACAGCCGCTTATACATGTAGGTGCTATCACAGAAACATGTATAATGTGCAACAGCTGGGTTGTGTTTTTTGTAATTTAACAATCGAGCGGCCAATTTCGAGAGTGATAATCAATACTTTTAGAGAGGTGTATCGTATCTGAAGCATGTCATGGTGAATGACAATGCAAGTACTTTAAGCCACCAAATAAAAGTTTGGTGAATGTGACGCAAAATACGCTGTTATCGGCTATTTTTACGTTTAAGGCGGCCATTTTGGCGGCCATTTTGGATTTAAAGTATGTGCTGGGTATGAGTTTACAGTGGCAAATAAAACTGCATAACTGAAAAGAGTGCCCTTTTTTGTGCTCCCTTGTGCCTTTATTTGCTTTATATTTCAACAGCTTTTAAGTACGGATTATTCCTTAAATTAAATAGTACTAAACACAACACCAAAAGTAAGTCCCACTCTCAAAATTTCGTCATAACATCGTAAGGTAAAACATTTTACCAATTAAACTTAGATAGAAATAATCCGATGACTGTTTCCTAAGTGGTGTTTGAAAATGAAAGATGTCCATGACTTCATGGCTGAATGAGCTCAAATGAAAGACAAAAACTGCCCTTCTCAAAAGCGCCAATCTCAACCGACATGACAGTCAATAATGCCACCCCTCCCCTTAGGCGTAGCCACTACTAATGTAGTGTCTAAGCACTTTATTTAGCCTAGATGTCAAGCTGTAACATAAAATGCCGTGAAACACACATTTATTGCCTTTGGATGGTTTATTGAGCAAACGAGCTCATAATTTCTACTAACATTTATATAAATCACGATTATATGTAAATAGTGATATCATTTTCAATATTATTTATTAATGTTATATTTGTTTGATTTTATTTTACTCAACAAAAAGTAGGTTCTTCTAGAAGAAAATCAAAAGAACACTATATGAGGAGCTTTCAATTGCAGAGTGTTGTCAATAGAAATCAGTGGATACGTGGGACGAAAACCATATTCATGCTGCTGGGGAATTGTCAGCAGCTCTCCTTTATCAAACAATGAGGGCGATATGTTGGTGTTTGCGTTGCACAATTCTTCTTGAGAGTCTACCAACGATATCACACGAATGGACCGGGGCCTTTCAATACAACCGATTTAGAACAATGTATACTATTACAATTTACAATAGTTCGGTTTCATTCAAAAAATTGAAGATTGCACAAGTACTTGATGAAACCTATCATCTTGGGAACTATAATTCCATTTACTTGAACACTTTCGTTTGTTATTTATTATTTAAGCAATGATCAATAGCACTCTTTGAATACGCAGGTTCACAAGAAAATGTACTTATTAAATTATCTGTCACTTTGCATTATGTTGCCCATTTTATTTCCCACTTTTAATTACAGATAGGCAAAAGTATTCCTTATGAAATATTTGAAATTTTACCGGAATCATGACGGACTACTGAAATTATTTTGTTAACTAAATAAGAAGCTAAAATGCCATTTCATTTTTGACGAATGGTTGATTCCTTACACTTTCAGAACAGGTATTAAAAAACCATGGGTTTAAAGAATGTTGGTTAAAAAGTATACTACATTGGTTAAAAATGAAGCGTTGGTTAAAAATTACTTTTAATACTGCGTTGGTTAAAGAGTAACAATATACTTCATTTTTAGTTTATTCAACGTTAGTTAAGGCATCATAATTGTAACCAACAAGGTCATACATAACAAGATTCCCGCCAAAGAATTTCAATGGCGAGAGAATATGTTGCGCATAATTATTATTTAAACCACGTCAGAATTTGTATGAAATCAATCGTGTTATTTTCCGCCCCTGGTATATTGGGCTATTCCATTTATTAATGGTACACCCCCTATAGAAGGCATGGGAATCCCAAAATATTTGACACTTTTTGAGCGTGGGAATTCCCAAAAAATAATTCCATATTCCTCTCGAAGGTATAGAAGGCATGGGAATTCCCAAAAAATTATCACATATTGCCCGTGGGAATTCCCAAAAAATAAATCCATATTCCTCTTGAAGGTATAGAAGGCATGGGAATTCCCAAAAAATCATCAAATTTTGGCAGTGGGAATTCCCAAAAAAAAATCCATATTCCTCTCGAAGGTATAGAAGGCATGGGAATTCCAAAAAAATCATCAAATTTTGGCCGTGGGAATTCCCAAAAAAAAAATCCATAATCCTCTTGAAGGTATAGAAGGCATGGGAATTCCCAAAAAATCATCACATTTTGGCCTTTGGGAATTCCCAAATTTTGGATTTTGTCGGTGGGAATTCCCAAGAAAAAATGCCATATTCCTCTCGAAGGTATAGAAGGCATGGGCATGGGAATTCCCAAAAATAAAAAGAGTTTTGGCCTTTGGATATTCAACAACAAAAAGACCATGTTCCTCTAGAATGGTGTGTTGAAGGGATGGAAAATCAAAACAAAATAAACATTTTGATATTTATAGCGAATCTGGTCATAATTAAGATACATTTTTGGTTTTACATGGGCTTCTGAAAATGTAGTCCTATACATATGCGTGTGAAGCGTGCGAAATTCTGCCATCTTTATACTTATTTGGGTTCGATTCCCCCAACTGACCCCAATTGAAATTGGATATAAATTAAGCAAAACCCGTTCAATTCCCTGAATGGGTGCAATTTCCAATGATAGTCCCCCCCCCCCCTTCCGACACGCCACTGTCTCGGTCCTTCCCCAATTTTTATTTTAACAAACAGATTTTCTGCTGATTAATTTTACCAACTGAGTCTGATCAATTGATGTTACCAACTTAATTTTGCGGACCAATTTTGCCGACTGGACTACAATACAAAGAGCCAACTCATGATCCACCAAAGTTGTTCTACCAACTTATTTTGATGGCTGATATTGCCAATGGATCAAACTTACTTTTTTACCAATTGATCAAACTTATTTTGCTGACGGATCATTTTGGTAACTGATTTTGTTGTTAACCAAGTGATTTTGCCGAGAAAATAATAATACCAACTGACTTTGATATATTACCAACTTGTTTTCTGAACTAATCTTGCTGCAACTGGCTTTAGGGATGCACCATTCGATTTTCGGGGGGGGGGGGAGTTTTAAAAAAAATGCCCCTCTATCCATTTTGAATTTAAAAAAAAGGAAATTGTATGAGCCCCGACCACCCCTAGAGGTCCGTTTGCCCACAATACAACAGGTTGGGTGTTTTGTTGTCGCCTTACCCTGGCTCTCATAGATCATGCTCATACAAATATTAGTAGGTTGATTTTTTTTATACCTCACAGTTCAATTTTTGTTCTTGATTGATCCCTGGTGGTGTTTTTTTTAATTTCTGTTTTTTGTATTCCCTTCATGTAGGAGTCCATGCCTGTACCTTACAGGACACAATACATGACTTTATTGTTCCCCCTATACAAAACAAAAACCAAGCCCAGTGAAAAATTATCAAATTAGCAATCGGTCTCAATTTTTAATATATTTTTGCAGTAAACTTTTTTCGTGATTTGATTAATTTCTGTAATACCATGAAAGTTTACTCTCATGGTAATACTTTTAAGTATTAAAATACCTAATTGTTTGTTGAAGAGATAATAAATGAATTGTCAATTATGAAATACAAAAAAAAAGGTGTAAATATAAATAAATGCACATGAACATTTGTGCTATCGAATAATATGAATACTATAAATACTGGAAGTGCGACCATAAAATACCTAAAATTTCACAGCAACTTAATTTAGCGAATTAGCATTTAGTCAACTATTTGCGGCAATTTAATTTCACTAATTTGTAACACCTTCCTATTATGATTATAACCATTATAAATAATATAACTGGCAGCAATCTAATTTGGCGAATTGGATCGCTTAGCGAAATCATGGCGAAATTAAATTGCTAGCGAAATTAAGTTGTTTTACAGTATATGATTTTTAGCACTGCCAAGCCTGTGTACAGGGCATGGGGCAGGCTACATGTACTACACTATGTAGTCAGTGATGTGCAGTAATCTAACACCAGTCTGTGTTAATTATCCATGCACTATACTCACAGCATGTAGAGTGTACTGTTTTCTTTGCTGCACATGTACACTGGCAGAGCATCCCATTGGATGTATTCTACAGTGCATGTGATGCTTATATAGTGTGTTAATCTGGAGCTGGAAGAGGCAATTGTTGTTCCTATGTATTAGAACTTTGAGATATTTTATTATAAATGTGTAGCTATGATTCAGCGCTAATCACGACAAATGTCATTCAGATTAGCTATGTTATGAGTGAGGAGGTAGAACTTTATTGAATGAGTTTCGTATATAGGCCTACATAAAAAAATGTCAATACTGTATTCTGAATTTTAAACATCAATTTTTTGACAGAATAAGGTGCATCATATAATTCACAAAGTTGTATTTTGATGTGCAATTGATGCATGCCTAAAACTTAAAGTGCACTTTATGTAAAATTAAGTTTGTGCTTAAACACATTTGGTCACTTAAAAGTGCAAACTTTTGGTTAGTCTATTATTATTATAACCCATCATTTTGACAATCCATAAAAAAACACATTTCCCAGCACTCGCCTGCTCCTTCTCATGAGCGATGAGAGATGTGTGTGTGGAGGCAATCGAGGATGACAAAATTGGCTATTCCAGATAATAATAACCCCCTATAAAAAGTATGGAATTCCAGATCAAACTTATGGAATTGGTTGGAAAAAAGTCTGGAATTCCAATGTCTTCTATAGGGGGGGGAGGTCATTATTATCTGGAATAGCCCAATACAGGTGCGAGAACAAATACAAATGCATGAGAAATTGAGGTAAGATAGCTAAAGGGCTGAGACAAAAGAAAATGTATACATATTATGCAACAAAAATCCTAACTGAAATCAGCTCGAAAAAAGTTCATCTCTGAATGTCAAAATTGCGTGAAATTAGCTCAATTTTTAGTGGTCGGAATTAAAAGATTTCAGACCAAGTTTTTCTCTCGATTATTTGGGGACAAAATGGAGGCTTACTGGGGTGGAGGGCTGAGGATCGTGACCGAGGGGAAATTCCCCTCCCACTTGTGTGGTGCCGCCACTGGTAATCAAAGGGGCCTAATCCATCAAACAACAAAATTCCTCATCATAAGAATTGGACTAAATCATTGTAAAATTGGTCACATGCTCTTATTTACACAGAGAACAATAGCATGATGCCCACAAAATGTCATGGAATTGTGCGCGTCAACCTGCCATAAAATCCCGGATTCTCAGAGCCATCAAAAGTAATTTGTAAAGTTCTTTCATTTGCTATTATCCATTTATCACAGAGTATAGGCTTATACTAGTAGTCGTTTTTTTCTCGAAAATTGCAAAAATCAGCTTGTTACCGACCGGGCCAGTAGTCAGGTTTTAGGCAATGTGATGATGCTACATGTAACATTTTTGGAATATTCGTATATGTCAAGTGAAAAGTACAACTTCTTACAATACTAAGTTTTCTTGCGAACTTTAAGATTTTATTTGTGTAAGATACAGGGCGTTGCAAAAGACTGTCCCACGAGAAACAAAAAATAATTAAAAATACATCCCATGTTGTTTTGTTTTCAACAAAATTGATCATCGGTAATAAGCTCTATCATGTTTATTTTTTCTCTATGCGTACACTGTAACCATGCAGTCGGGTCGCAGTGCGCCATGCAAAATAAACGCGCACACACACACACGGGGACGACAGGGTGGGCGGGAACGGCGGCAGGTCAGGGGAGAGGCGGGACGGCTGGGGGCGGCGGGCGGGAGCGAGGGGGGTCTAATGAAGAAATGTTGTTTGGGAGGCAGGGGGTAAATGAAGAAATGCGATACTAAATTGCGTAACACTAACAGGGAGGGTCACGAGGTGGAGGGTCGAGGCGGGTGGGGGGGGGGGGGGGGGTAATGAAGTAATGTGGTTTTGGTGGCAGGAGGTTCATGAATAAATGTGACACTAAATTGTGTAGAGGGTCACGAGGTGGAATGAAATAGTATGGTTCCTTAACTCATAAATGAATTCTTACCAATTTCGCGATAAATAATCGTATAGGAACTTCAAGTTATGTGTTATTTCATTTTGTAGGTGTTCTATCTGGTAGGCGCTACTTACTATCGGGAGCCCGTTCGAAGAACGGGCGTCCCGCTAGTATCATACTATAATTTGCCGTATGTTGTATGTACTAGCGGGACGCCCGTCCTTCGGACGGGCTCTCCCACTAGGGAGTAGGGCCTACCAGATAGAACATCTACCAATGAAACAACACATAAAGTGTTGGAAAATTTACAACGAAACACATAGGAATAGAACAATATTTAAAACATTTTTTTTTTAATTCAAAAGTTTTCAAATTTCAATTAAAAGACCCCCGCCCGCCCACGCCCGTGGCATATTTTAACTCCAAGGCCTAAACCTTAACCATCTCCCGTACCAACCATCCCATCCCGCCCCGCCCGCCTCGTGGCATATCCGTTACGCAATTTAGCATCACATTTCTTCATTAACCCCTGCCTCCCAAACCACATTACATCATTACACACAACCCCCATTCGTCACCGCCCCGCTCCGCCCCGCTCCGCCCCCGCTCCGCCCCATGGTATATCTCAACCCCAAAGGCCTAAAGTTCCCCGTCCCGCGGCTTATCTCAACGCCAAGGCCTCGATCACCTTAACCATCTCCCGTAGCGCGGCGTATTTCTCCAATATTTGTCCGCCCGCGTGTCACATACAGTATCAAATCCCACATCTGACACCATGTTACGTAATTTAGATTCACCATATCATGTTTTGTTCTATCAGAAACCACATCATTTCATTACCTTATGATCCGCTACCGCCCCCCCCCCCCCCCCCATCCCCTGCCGTCCCCGTCACCGTAACCAACTCCCGCGTGTGGCTCAGTGTATTTCTCTTATATTTGCCCGCCCGCATGTGTATGGGTGCGTGGCGTGGGTATAGCGCGTGGGCGCATTTATTTTGCATGGCGCACTGCGGCGCGTTATTTGCTACGCGCACCAATTGCATGGTTACAGTGTACGCATGAGAAAAACAAACATGGCCTGTAGAAATAGTCTCAAAAGCCGGGCTGAAAAGGCTTTGGATTTCCCGATATCTCGGTCAATTCTATACGGTTTTCAGCCATTTATAGCTTATTACACTCACATTATAATCATCTTTTATCAGTGCAACGTTCACGGCGTTTAGACGTAAAATGAGGGAGCCTTTTATGGATACACACATACATACAACATACGGCAAATGATAGTAAGACTAGCGGGACGCCCGTGACGGGCTCTCCCGCTAGGGAGTAGGGCCTACCAGTACCAGATAGAACACCTACAAAATGAAACGACACATAAGTGTTGGAAAATGTATAACGAAAGGTTTTGTATAATTTAAAAGTTTCAAATTTCAATTAACAAATTTAAAAAGACCCGCCCATGCCCGTGGCATATTTCTAACTCCAATGCCTCAACCTTAACCATATCCCGTACCCCACCAGTCACTCCCCGCCCTTCCCTCGCCCCAACCCCGCTCCGTGGCATATCCGTTACGCAATTTAGCATAACATTTCTTCATTAACCCCCTGCGTCTCAAACCACATAATCATTACACACAGCCCCTATTCGCCACCGCCCCCGCTCGCCCGCCCCGTGGCATATCGCAACCCCCAATGACGTGCCTCCCAAACTAAATTTCTTCGTTAGACCCCCCTCGCCCCCAGCCGTCCCCGTTTCCCGCCTCCGCCCCCCCGCCCCGTGGCTTCCCTTATGAAAATCGCAACCTTTATCGAAATCAATTCTGCAACCTTGCGCAACATTGCGCAACCTTAAATTTGGAAAAATACAACCTTGCGCAACCTTGCGCAAGGTTAAATTTGGAACATTACAACCTTGCGCAACCTTGCGCAAGGTTAAATTTGGAACATTACAACCTTGCGCAACCTTGCGCAACCTTGCGCAAGGTTAAATTTGGAACATTACAATGCGCAAGGTTAAATTTGGAACATTACAACCTTGCGCAACCTTGCGCAAGGTTAAATTTGGAAAAATACAACCTTGCGCAACCTTGCAATGTAAGTTTGTATCTCAACCAAGCACAAGGTTGCGCAAGCAACTGGTTAAATTTGGAACATTACAACCTTGCGCAACCTTGCTGAAACATCTAAAGCTTGCGCAACCTGCTGCAACCAGCTAGTGGTGCAAGGTTGCGCAAGCAACTGGTTAAATTTGGAACATTACAACCTTGCGCAACCTTGCAGAAACATCTAAAGCTTGCGCAACCTGCCGCAACCAGCTAGTGGTGCAAGGTTGCGCAAGCAACTGGTTAAATTTGGAAATTACAACCTTGCGCAACCTTGCAGAAACATCTAAAGCTTGCGCAACCTGCCGCAACCAGCTAGTGGTGCAAGGTTGCGCAAGCAACTGGTTAAATTTGGAACATTACAACCTTGCGCAACCTTGCAGAAACATCTAAAGCTTGCGCAACCTGCCGCAACCTCCCGCAACCAGCTAGTGGTGCAAGGTTGCGCAAGCAACTGGTTAAATTTGGAACATTACAACCTTGCGCAACCTTGCAGAAACATCTAAAGCTTGCGCAACCTGCCGCAACCAGCTAGTGGTGCAAGGTTGCGCAAGCAACTGGTTAAATTTGGAAATTACAACCTTGCGCAACCTTGCAGAAACATCTAAAGCTTGCGCAACCTGCCGCAACCAGCTAGTGGTGCAAGGTTGCGCAAGCAACTGGTTAAATTTGGAACATTACAACCTTGCGCAACCTTGCAGAAACATCTAAAGCTTGCGCAACCTGCCGCAACCTCCCGCAACCAGCTAGTGGTGCAAGGTTGCGCAAGCAACTGGTTAAATTTGGAACATTACAACCTTGCGCAACCTTGCAGAAACATCTAAAGCTTGCGCAACCTGCCGCAACCAGCTAGTGGTGCAAGGTTACGCAAGCAACTGGTTAAATTTGGAACATTACAACCTTGCGCAACCTTGCAGAAACATCTAAAGCTTGCGCAACCTGCCGCAACCAGCTAGTGGTGCAAGGTTGCACAAGGTTGCGCAAGCAACTGGTTAAATTTGGAAAAATATAACCTTGCGCAACCTGTTTGCAACCAGCTAGCAACCACCAAAAACGTGTGTCAAAATTCGGAACCAATACCAAAATAAGCTTATATGTTTTAAACTTACTATTCTTCAGCATTTTTATCTGCAACATCAGTTTCCTTCAAAGATTAGAATATGATTCACAACTTGTTTTTCTAGCATACCTCATTTTCATTATGAAATTGATTACAAAGTATGGGTACAATTAATCATCAAAGTCACTACAATTTTAGTAAAGGTTACAATGACAGCAATATTTATTTCACATGTTTGACCTTTTGACCTGACCTTTGAACATAAGAAGAAACCTTGCGCAACCAGTTTGGTGTTTCTGAAGAGGTTGCGGGTGCTTGCGCAACCAGTTTGGTACTTCTGAGAAGGTTGCGCAACCATCCGCAACCAGTTTGGTTCTTCTGAACTGGTTGCAGGGGGTTGCGCAACCAGTTTGGTAATTCTGAGAAGGTTGTGCAACCATCCGCAACCAGTTTGGTTCTTCTGAACTGGTTGCAGGAGCTTGCGCAACCAGTTTGGGAATTCTGAGAAGGTTGCGCAACCTTGCAGCAACCATCCGCAACCTTGCGCAACCAGTTTGGTTCTTCTGAACTGGTTGCAGCAACCTTGCACAACCAGTTTGGTTTTTCTGAGAAGGTTGCGCAACCTTGCAGCAATCATCCACAACCTTGCGCAACCTTGCGACAAACGTCTGCAACCTTGCGACAACCTTGCGCAACCTGGTACCACCTTGCTGCAACCAAATTTTGGTGATTGCATTTTCGTAAGGGTTATCTCAACCCCAAGCCCTAACCGTAACCAATTCCCGTGGCGCAGCATATTTCTCCAATATTTGCCCGCCCGTGTGGACGTGTGTAGGGGTGCGTGGGTGTAGTGCGTGTGCGCGTTAATTTTTCATGGCGCACTGCAACGCGTTATGGGTTACGCACGCCGGCTGCATGGTTACAGTGTACGCATAGAGAAAAAACAAACATGGCCCGTAGAAATGGTCTCAAAAGCCGGGCTGAAAAGCCCTAAATTTGTGTTCGTTTGCCCATATCTTGGTCAATTCTGTACGGTTTTCGGCCATTTATAGCTTATAACCTGTCTCAAGACATCATCTATTATCAGTGCAATATTCACGGCTTTAAGATGCAAAATGAGAAAGCCTTTTCAGGATACATACATACATCCACCCCTACACACACCCCTATACATACAACATACGGCGAATTATAGTAAGACTAGCGGGACGCCCGTCCTGTTCCAGATAGAACACCTACAAAATGAAACAACTTAACGTGTTGGAAAATCTATAACGAAACACATAGGAATAGAACAATATTTAACACATTTTTGTTTTAAATCAAAAGGTTTTGTATTGAGGAGGCCTAATTCAAAAGTTTTCATATTTCAATTAAAAAAATTGAAAAAGACCCCCCGCCCGCCCACGCCCCGTGGCATATTTCAACTCCAAGGCCTAGACCTTAACCATCTCCCGTACCCCATCTATCCCTCCCCCGCCCTGTCCCCGCCCCGCCCGCCCGCCCCCACCCCGTGGCATATCCGTTACGCAATTTAGCATCACATTTCTTCATTAACCCCCTGTCTCCACACCACATTACATCATTACACACAACCCCCATTCGTCACCGCCCCCGCCCGCCCCGCCCGTGGCATATCTCAACCCCAAGGCCAAAAGTTCCCCGCCCCGCTACTTATCTCAACGCCAAGGCCTAACCTTAACCATCTCCCGTAGCGCGGCGTATTTCTCCAATATGTGTCCGCCCGCGTGTTACATACAGTATCAAATCCCACATCTGACACCATCGTTACGCAATTTACATTTCTTTATTTCTTTATTAACCCCATCCCAAACCACATAACCCTAACATAAGCTAGGCCCTATGGGTATCATTACACACAACCCCTAACCGTCACCGCTCCCGCCCCATGGCTTATGTAACCCCAAGGCCTAAACCGTAACCAACTCCCGTGGCGCAGCGTATTTCTCCAATATTTGTCCGCCCGCGTGTGTAGGGTGCGTGGGTGTAGCACCCATGCATTTTAAAGCCATGAATATTTCACTGATACTAGATGATGACCTGACACGGGTTATAAGCTATGAATGGCCGAAAACCGTACAGAATTGACCGATATATGAGCAAAAGGTGTCAAATTTAGGGCCTTTTCAGCCAGGCTTTTGAGACTATTTATACGGGCCATGTTTGTTTTTCTCATGCGTACACTGTAACCATGCAGGCGGCGCGCGTATCACATAACGCGTCGCAGTGCGCCATGCAAAATAAACGCGCCCACGCACTACACCCACGCACCCCTACACACGCGGGCGGGCAAATATTAGAGAAATACGCTGAGCCACACAGGAGTTGGTTACGGTTTAGGCCTTGGGGTTGAGATAAGCCACGGGGCGGGGACGGACACGGGGACGGGCGGGGACGGCAGGGCGGACGGGGGGCGAGAACGGCGGCGGGTCATAAGGTAACGAAATAATGTGATTTTTGATAGAACAAAACATGATATGGTGAATCTAAATTACGTAACATGGTGTCAGATGTGGGATTTGATACTGTATGTGACACGCGGGTGGACAAATATTGGAGAAATATTGGAGAAAATGTGATGCTAAATTGCGTAACGGATATGCCACTCCTATGTGTTTCGTCATAAATTTGCCAACACTTATGTGTTGTTTCATTTTGTAGGTGTTCTATCTGGTAGGCCCTACTCCGTAGCGGGAGAGCCCGTCCGAAGGACGGGCGTCCGGCTAGTAAAAGATAATAACCAATGCTGCTTCTGCAACTCAAAAATTGAAACTATTCTTCATCTACTGTATACCAATGACTTAATTACAAAATATTGTTGAAAAAAATTGTATATCAAAAGTAAAATAGCATCATATAATTTTAGTATGCCAGTTACTTTTTAGAACCCCTAATGATGATGCCGAGATGGAGGTGTTTGTTTGTGTGTCAGTTAATATGCATTTAAACCTTAATTTGTGTGTAGATTTTGTGTGGGTGTGCAATCCCTGAACAAGAGTTCATGCAATAATATTAGGGACATAGTGTGAAAGATTCCATTGATCTATCATGGATATCATCTTGGGTCTACACACAAATCAAAGGTTTTAATGAAGAACTGACACACAAAAACAAACACCCCCCCCCCCCCCACCCCCCAGGTATGTAAAGAGCAGCCCGTAGAAATAGTCTCAAAAGCCGGGCTGAAAAGGCCTTTGATTTCCCGCTTTTGCTCATATCTCGGTCAATTCTGTACGGTTTTCAGCCATTTATAGCTTATAACACAACACTCACATTATAATCATCTTTTATCAGTGCAAAGTTCACGGCGTTTAGTTGCAAACTGAGAGAGCCTTTAATGGATATACGATATTTTTATTCAAAAATGACCATAAACAATATTATGAGCCACAAAAGCGGCATACATCATTACATGAACAAAGCATGAAAAAATTGGTGAGGTTAACACAATACAGAATTAATTATCTTTGGTGAGTCTATTTCTAATTTTCCATATGATGTTAGTGCCAATCATAGCACTAATTGAGGTATATTTTGCAACGGCCTTAGCAACTCTGATGGGGAAACCAAGTTTCCTTAACCCACTGCAGAAGCGGTAGTGAACATGTCCGAGTGTCCCAATCACGAAAACGAGGATTTTGCAATCAAAACCGCAGATGGTTAGCATATCGCAAAGAGGCATGTACTTCTGGAATTTGGTGTTGTAACACATACATACATACACCCCTACATACGACATACGGCAAATTATAGTAAGATTTTCATTTTAAAGAGCAATGACTATTATAGTAGCTAGTATGTTATTTATCACTTTGAACTGAAACCAATATGAAGTTTTTGTATCTGTGACTGCATAGATTGGCAGCATTTATTTCGTCAGTCTTTTTCGTTGATTGTAATGTGTTTATGTTGTGTTTACATTGTTAACATTAGTTTATAAAACAGTTTACAATCCTTTTTTATCCTGAAAGTGGTTCATACACCATAGGTTTGAATAAATCAATGTATAGGCCTACTAACAATTTATACTCGTTCATCATACAGATGTGTATAAATATCTCACAGATTGGTTCCAACTATTAAATGTTATCATTCCACCAATAATTTCTTGTATAAGAGTTATAATCCACAGTTTTATATCTAATTGCTTATTTTCCCCCATCCGTTTATTCCAAATTTGAATATGTCATTTTTTTGGCAAAATCTTGCAAAAAGAAAAAGGTGAAAAAGTAAACCCATTTTTGATCTCCGTACTCAATACGTCTTAGCTAATTTATTATTCAAATCTTTCAAATGTGATATTACATATAGTAAATTTACTCTTCCGAAATGGTGGTCCTGTATTACTTGGCCACATTTTAGTATGTTCATTATATCAGCTTTTCCATTCCACGTGAATTTAAATGTTCATTCGTTTACATCTTTCAGATATTCATCTGAGGGATTTGCAAGCATTTGACCAATATGAAGGATTTAACGACAGTCTCCACTGGAAACTGTTATGAAAATTTGTTTCAATTTGCAAACCCATTTGGTGCAATCTGATGTATACTTTTGAAATGAGTCCACTAAAACATGATTTTTAGCTTATTTTGGACCTATTTTTTTGCGACACGGCAATAGCCGTGTTATTTTGTCAACTGTGACATGTAAACGGTAGACCTTTTACTTTGGCAAATACCCATGCTCTCTCTCCGTCTCTCTCCCCTACCCTCTTTTTCTTTTTGTCACAAATTATGTTGTTCAATTAAACATTGGAATTTGATCTAATCTTGAAAACAAATTGGGTTATTTCTCTGAAATATGGCACTGATTAAATATAATTGCCAAGATACGGCTTTAAAGATACCAAGGGTCTTGCAACTATGATTTTGCGCGGCCGCTGCACTATCATCTGACCCCCCACCCCCGGCTGCGCCTAACGATTCCCGATCCGAACTAACCACTGATGATAAACATTTATTTTTTGGGACTTTCTTTCCTCTTCCTTTCTCTTTTCTTCCTTCCCCTTTCTTTTCCTCTTCCCTTCCCCTTTTTCTTTTCTTCCTTCCCTATTTTCCCCCTTCCCCTTTCTTTTTTCCCCACCGAAATCATGCCCCCCGTGCCCCTATTATGCTACGCCACTGGTCTCCACCACAGTCAGAGAACGATTTGACCACATAGCTATCATATTTTTAATGGAATCCAGAGCTTTTGTTTAATTTGTATTAACCATCCTTAAGGTTTGCACTAAAGTTTCAGTTGTTTTGGTTCCATATGCATCAGGTATGTGTATGCACGAACTAACCAGTTTCAAGCTTGACGCATGGGTTGATATATTACAGTAGCCATTTTATCTATAACATTGCGATCATGTTATACTGAAGAAAGCATGTTATCCATTCCATTTGTTTGCTATCTACTGAAGATAGCAATATTATGTAACATACCGTATAACGAATAGTATCACTGTTATTCTATATACCGTATA
Organism: Ophiura sarsii; assembly: GCA_035610835.1. Lineage (NCBI taxonomy): Eukaryota > Metazoa > Echinodermata > Ophiuroidea > Amphilepidida > Ophiuridae > Ophiura > Ophiura sarsii. The sequence goes on along the minus strand of JAYJML010000203.1, from coordinate 28,284 downwards.
CTGGAGATGGGAATCTTTGTGAATTTGGTATTTTGCTTGTTTGTTGGCTGTTTTATAAATAAATATGCCAAATATCATGTAGGCATTATTGGAGAACTATGAACAAGGTTGAATTGGTTTTCCCTTTATACCACGCACTTGACCGTAAAAAACAAGGTTTTTAAATATATTTTTTTATGCCGAGGCTATTTGTAGCGGTATTAGTCATTACTATTTTTACTAGCGGCGTACCCTTACGTTCCCGCTAGATGATAATGCCACATTACCTAGGCTCTGAAACTACATAAACCCCCTACAACCCCTCCCCCCCCCCCCCCCACCCAACCACCCACCCACTCAAACCAGTTTGATTTATAATCATAACCCTCCTGAACCATTTACTGTGGCTACTTAAGTAACCCCTACCTCTCAAACCGCACGAACCACATAAATCCCCTACACCGCTCCCTCCCCCCTCACACCAACCAGATTGATTTATAATCATAACCCTCCTAAACCATTTCCCGTGGCTACTTCATTAACCCTCGGTCCCTTGGATTGTTTGGCATGCCAATTTTAAGTAAAGAGATCAGGTTGCTCGATTAACCCTCACTAAACGCTACTTGTACCACATCACTATAAGCATGATAACCCTATGCCTATTCTAAACCATTTTCCGTGGTTTTACCGCCACCCGACATGACACCATAACCCATAACCAACAGGCCTATAACCATTTCCCGTGTGGCTTATGTGCCATGTGTAGGAGTGCGTAATGCCGCGGCAGTGAGCCCTTCCACAAACATGTGGGCGACGCGTTACCACACGGTATATGATTACGTGATAGTACGCGCAACGCACAAAATCGTGCACTTCTAGTGGTATTTGTGAGCAAAATTCGAGAGGTTTTATTCCGGTTTTTTGGAGCCAATTGTTGACCAATTTCACTGGAATATACTTAAAAATCACACGTCCCGTTATTTCCTCTATCTTACATGCAAATTAGGCGCCACTTTGATCAAAACTAATGGAGAAATAAGTTACAAACGCACCCCCACACACTCACTGATTTGCACTATCCTCACCAAATTACACCGTGGTTTTGCCTTAAAGTTCCTCACCAATTTACCCCGAGTCCCGTCCACACATCCTTGCCACTTCAATGTGTAAGCCCCACCCTCTCAACTCTGCACTATGTTCCCCTCCCCCCTCCCCACCCCCTCCCCACCCCTCCAACACCAAAAAAGTACAACACCCCTATAGAAGGCATGGGAATTCCCAATTTTTAAAACAAAAAGCAGCCTGGGAATTCCCAAAAAATTAATTGCATGCCTCACATCCCTATAGAAGGCATGGGAATTCCCAATTTTAAAAACAAAAAGAAACCTGGGAATTCCCAAAAAATAAAATGCATGCCTCACACCCCTATAGAAGGCATGGGAATTCCCAATTTTAAAAACAAAAAACAACCTGGGAATTCCCAATTTTTGAAGCAGTTTTGGTCACACCCCTATAGAAGGCAACACAATTTTGCAGTGGGAATTCCCAAAATTTTCGGTAAAAAAATGTTTGCCTTCTATAGGGGGTGTACCATTAATAAATGGAATAGCCCATTGTGCCCGATATTGGACCAATATTGGTTTTACATTGGCGCTCTTCAATTGGCATCATGTTGCCAAATCAATATTGGACCAATATTGGTTTTACATTGGCGCTCTTCAAATGGCATCATGTTTACAACCAATATTGGTCCAATACTGGGCAAAATATACCAGGGGCGGAAAATAACACGATTGATTTCATATACAAATTCTGACGTGGTCTAAAATTGCGGCCGCTGTTATAAGGTATCGCTTCCCGGCTTTTTGGCTAGGATCTTGTGCCTTGTCCTTTGCCTTGTCCTGTCCCTTTCCCTTTTCCAAAGTTGGTCCTGGCCATGGGTTGGCGCCAATATTGAAAGCCAATATTGGGCCAATAAAACATCAATATTGTAATGTTGTCTGGGTTAAAGTTTAGCAAAAAAAGAAGAAGACGTTTAACCAACATTTGTTAAAACATATTAGTCAAAACATATTAACCAACAAATGATTAAAAATTGTAACCAACCACAGGTTAAAGTTTAACCAACAGCTGTTGGTTACGGTTTTAACCAACCAATTGTGTGGTTCACCTGGTAACCTCCCGTTGGTTAAAATTGTAACCAACATGGTTAAAGATTTTAACCTTTGTTAGTAATCATTCATCACACTCCTCACAATGACCGGTTTGTTGATCTAAATTGTAAATTACAAAAGGGTCTTAAAATTGTTCATGTAAATATTCAGAGTATTATAAATAAAATTGATTATGTAATAAATGTAAGAGGACCTGACGTTTCGATTCTAACAGAATCTTTATCGAAGGAAAAATAAGTAAAATTGATTATATTAACCTATTATTACATGAAAACCAAATTCATGTTCTATGTTTAACAGAAACTTGGTTGGATAATGACATTGATAACAGCGATATACAAATTAATGGTTACAGTATGTGTCGCTTAGACAGAAATAATGGGGAGTTTCATGGTGGTATTATATGTTATGTTAAAGAAGAAATCTCGATCATTTAAGCAAAATATTGATATTCTTAACAATGATATTGAGGCCATGTGGATAGAAGTCAATTTACCTCAAACTAAACCCATACTTATTGGTACAGTTTATCGCCCTCCAAGTGCCAATGTTAAATATATAGATAAACTTGACTTGATTTTTCAAGAGTGTAATTCTATTTATGATGATGTATACATTCTAGGGGATTTTAATTTAGATCTTTGTGATACATGTAAATCTAAGAAAGTAAAACATCTAGCTCAAAATAGCCACATGAACCAATTGATTTGTGACTATACTAGAATAACCGATATAAGTCACCCCCAATATAGATTTAATTTTTGTTTCACATCCAGAGCTTGTAGTAGCATCTGGTGTACATAGCTTAGGGCTTAGTGACCATGCATTGATATATGTAATACGTAAACATAGGCAAATAAAACTTCCTCCTAGGACTGTGAAATCCAGATGTTTTAAACATTTTGATGATGCAAACTTTATTAACTCAGTGCAGAATATTGATTGGGATCAAATTGGTTATATTGATGATGTTAATGCTGCACTTGAAAAGTGGCAATCACTATTCACTAATGTATGTGACACTCAAGCACCATTCAAAGAGAGAAGGGTTAAGGGTCACCTTCCTGAATGGGATAATTATGACTTTCTTAAGTTTTCTAGAGATAGGGACTATTATTATGCTAAGGCCCATAAAACCAATGAACACATATATTGGGATAAGGCTAAGACTCTAAGAAATAAAGTAAATAATATGACATTTTAACTCAAGAAGAACTACTATAATGATGCAGTTAATCATATTCATAATAGTAAACATTTATGGAAAATTATCAAGAAAATAATTCCCAACAAGTCTTCACCTGTTCCAAGTAACATTGTATATTCTGATGATGGTTCACCTAGTTCAAAGGATACAGCTAATGCATTCAACAAATATTTTACTTCTATAGGGGAAAACTTGGTGAGAAGTTTGATAATGATATAAATAATAATTGTCCTTGTAATAATTCATGTTTTGGGATTGACAATGATATTAATAATACATCTAATGATAAATTTAAGTTTATGATATTACACCTGAATTTGTTTATAATCAAATTAATAATATGAGTAATGATAAGTCAGCAGGGTTAGATCAGTTTAGTGTTAGGTTGGTCAAATTAGGTGCACCCTATATTTCAAAATCTCTTACTTTTATTTGTAATTTGTCACTGAGAAGCTCTGTTTTTCCTGATGACTGGAAAAGGGCAAAGGTAACACCTATTTATAAATCAGGGGATAAATCAGATGTTGGTAACTATAGGCCAATTTCAGTGCTGCCAATAGTGTCTAAAATCATTGAAAGAGCTGTTCATAACCAACTGTATAAGTATGTAAGTACTAAGGGATTCTTTCAAGTGCTTAATCTGGCTTTCGTGCAAATCACTCTACAACAACAATTCTACTAGATGTACAAGATTTTATTCTCAATAATATGGATAATGGTTATGTCACAGGTGCCATTTTTATCGATTTAAAGAAAGCATTTGATACTGTCAACCATAAAGTACTAATTGATAAATTAAAAAGGTATGGCGTTGATGGTATTGAGCTTTTATGGTTTAAATCTTATCTCAGTAATAGATCACAGGCTGTAATAGTTAATTCTAATCTTTCAGAGTTTGAGCGTATAAATATTGGTGTTCCACAAGGCTCAATATTAGGACCTCTAGTGTTTACCAAATGCTGTAAATTGTAAAACTAAAATGTATGCTGATGACACCACTTTACTATTTAGATCAAAATGTCCTGATGAACTGTCAACTTCTTTGACATCAAACCTAGATCTAGTTGCTAATTGGTTGAAGGCAAACAAACTTACATTGAATATCAATAAGACTAAAGTTATGCTATTTGGTACCAGACAGATGTTAGATAGGTTTAATGATATTTCACTCACATATAACGATAATACGATTGAAATGGTTAGAGAATTTAAATATCTCGGTGTCAAATTTGATTTGTACCATGTTTTGGTTATCACATATAGATTACTTAGCAAAGAGAATCGGTGTTATTCGTCGTGTAAAGCATTTTCTTCCACATCCAACTCTTGTGATGTTATCCAATGCTCTTGTTGTCCTTATTTTGATTATGCCAGCCCAGTTTGGTCCAACTGTTCAAATACATATCAAGCAAGACTTCAAGTCGTTATACACAACCGTTTAGCCAGAACAATATTATCTGCTGATATCAGAACACCAATAAATGACTATGATGAACTTACTTCATTGGACAAAACTAAGTGATACATGCAGGTGGAAAATTGAAATACCTATTATCTTATTCAAATGTTTAAAAGATATAAGTCCAGCCTATTTATCATCCTATTTTGAATTTGTACATAACGATCACAATCATACTACCAGGAATCATAATTCAAGTAATACTTTAATCATTCCTAAAATCAACTCAAATTCTGGTATGCGCACTTTTCTTTTCAGATCTAGCCATCTGTGGAACAATTTATCACCATCATTTCGTATTGATTTAGAAAATTTGTCAATCGGTCAATTCAAATCATATATTTCCACTCTATCATAATTTGTATTATAATTTGTATTATATTTAAACACTGTAACATTTGTTATTTGTATTGTACTTTTGTATCGAAATAAGGGCCTGCTTGGAAAGCAGTGCAAGTCACTGAAAATGGGCTTTCCCAAGCATCTCGTCGCACTCTTGAAATCTCTGGAAATGGGCTTCCCCAAGCATCTCGTCGCACTCTTGAAATCTCTGTATGTGAACCATAGAGCTACAATAAGATGGAATGGTGAACAGACAAAGGAAATTGAGATGGGAAAGAAGCAAGACAAGGATGAATAATATCACCACATCTTTTGTCACCTACACCGAGAAGGGCATGCGAGAGGCAGAGGTCTCAGAATATGGAATTAAAGTAGGGGGAACACATAGGCCTATTTCAAACTTACGATATGCTGACGACACCGCACTTATTGCCAATTCAGAGGAGGAAATTGTACACCTAACCAACAGTGTGAATGATGTAGGAAAGAGCTGAACTTGAGGCTAAATGTCAAGAAGACCAAGTTACTTGTCGCTGGAGGTGATCCTGAAGAACATCATACAATCATGATCGACGGTGAGAGAGTTGAACATGTAGATCACATGAAGTATCTTGGATCTACAAAGAGAGCTGATGCCAACTGCTCAAATGACATCAAAACAAGGATTGCCATTGTCAAGAAAGAATGATAGACCGGCAGTTGATCTGGAATGACAAAAACCTTTCCAGTCGTCTCAAAATGAAATTGGTCAAGACCCTTGTATGGAGTGCACTCATTTATGGCGCTGAAAGCTGGACACTGTGCAAGCAGATGAGAACAGAATAATGGCAGCTGAATGTGGCTATGGAGGAGAATGCTTAACATCAACTGAAGCAGAAAAGAACAAATGTTAGCATTTTGCAAGAGCTAGAAACAGATAGACAACTGTTGGAAGTTGTAAGCATTAAACTAGGATAATTCGGCCATACGCTCAGGGGAAGTGGAAGCCCCTATCTCTCAACCTCATTGAGGGAAAGTAGAAGGAAAGAGAAAACGTGGCAGACAGAAGAAAATCTGGTTTGATAACATCAGGGAATGGACTGGTCTCAACTACGTTCAAGCCAAACGTGCAGCACAAGATAGAACAAAGTGGAGAAAGAACACTAAGGGAGCAAATCAAAACTCGACCGCGCGGCAACCGGCGGTACCGCCCGGTTGGACCGCATATCATTGTTTAGAACAATAGAAACCGGCTGCAACCTGACGGAACTGCACGGAAGCTGTGGTTGCCGGGCGGTCGAGTTTTGATGTGCTCCCTAAGAAGAGTGCAAATATGGTCGCCAATCATCAGTAGTGATGGAGGCATCAAGGTAATGAAGACAACATGAAATTTCTTTCTAATGATTTGTAAAACTCATTTAGTTTTAGTTTTTGTGTGAAATACTATAGCTTATAGCATTCCTAAGCAAGACTAGCTTGATTTGGAGTTCTGTTTGACTAGTCTGTGGCTGGACTAGCTTATTAGACAAGCTGACTTGACTAGCTTTAGGTTAGTCAAGCTGGCTGGACTAGCTTTAGGTTTGTCAAGGCACTGAGATAAAATATCAATGGTGGCATGCAGATAAAGATGTACTTCATCGCCGGTCCGGTTTTGCTAGCCAATCCAGGCGTAATTTGCCGTAGTTATTTCATTGTGTGGCCATAATTGTGTACATCGTAGTGTTTGCCAACATCTGTAGACTATTTTCGTGTGCTAGCTTGACTAACCTTATGTTATATAGTCAGAATGGACACCATCTGGACCAACTTAAAGCTAGTCGAGCGACTAGCCTAAACTAGTCCAGCTTTAAGGACGGACTAACATCAAGCTAGCCGAGCTTAAAGCTAGTCCAGCAGTGGTGGGGCGGGGGGGGGGGGGGGGGGGGGGGGGGGGGGGGCGGGGGGGGGGGGGGGTGTCAAAAAGATCGCACAGTCCAAAAAACAGACCAGTTAACATATAATGGTCAATTCTCAGGGTTTTAATCAATTGTTTCTATCAAATGTTCCTTTATTTATAAAAACCAGGAGAAAAATGGTCATTTTTAAATGGTAATATATCGCATCATCATCATCATCGGTCGTCCTTGGACGGAATATTGGAAGCAGCAGTTACAAATTTCCTCCAAGCAAGTTTATCCAACATAAGCTGTTGAACTTCATTGGGTTCAAGATCAAGGTCCTTTGAGATGCTGTCAGGATAGGTGGTGGATCTCCTGCCACGGGATGAATGGCCTTCACTTGGAGTCCAGAAAAGCACTCGGGAGACAGGTTGATCGGATGCTCGCAGGCAGTGTCCAGCAAACTGGAGCCGTCGCTTCCTTACTGAGATAGCCAGCGGAGGAATTTCACCATACACCTCTTCATTAGTTTTGTGGTCTCTCCAACTGATGTTAAGGACTCTCCTCAGCAACTGTGTGTAGCATCCATTTATTCTGTCCTCAAAAGTCTTTGTAACTGTCCATGTCTCTGAACCATATAGTAGAATACTTTCCACGCAAGCTCGGAAAAACTTGATTTTAGTTGGCCTATCAAGTTTAGATTTCCATATCTTCTCCAGCTTGTTGCATGCAACCCAGGCTTGAGCTTTCCGGCACTTGAAGTCATGGAAAGAGTCTGGCATTGACGATCCTAGGTACTTAAACTCCTTGATGTTGTCAAGTTTGGCACCACTCAGAGATGTGACATTTGTGGAGGATGGGATGCCGACTAGCAGAGTCTTGGTTTTTCCAACATTATAAGCGCTACATCCGGAGAGTGGGCACAAAGGGGGCGGGGGCACAACAAATTATGTCAGGGGTGGGGGCCTTCCGAGCTACGCCACTGAGTTAGTCAGGCGACCTGTTTAGGTTTTCAGTGTAGGTAGTCTGTAAGTTCGGAAATAAACAATCCATAAGCACATTTGTAGACAATTTTCCAACTTCACCCAAGCTGACCTTTGCCCTTTTACCTCATTAACATATTATGAAAGTTTCCCATGTTGCATCTATGACCCAAGTTTGGTATAAAATTGGATCAATTGAGCTATGTATTGGTATAGAACTGAAGTTATTGAGTGACGGAGCTCTAGTTTCGCTTTTAAAACATTGATTTTAATCATGTCTACACATTCTGAAAGCCTTATGCACCCGTCACTCAGTTGTACGACGCACTATACGACCCTCGGGAGACGTGCGTCATGGGTGGGTCATTTACCACCATTCTTGACGCAGGGTACGTCATGGGCTGCCTTAGGCCTTTGGTCCATCACAATATTAACGACTGGCTGCGTCAATGTCAGTCACTTTACAGGGTCACAGGGTACGTTAGCATGCGTACAACAAAATATGAAAATGTTACATGTAGGTCTTGCTCACCACGTTCAACCGTTATTTTTTTTTTAGATATGCAACTCCCGAAGTGCAAAAACCACTTCTCCAATACTCTCACCGCGCGTTCAGTGCAAAAATTGTGTGGGTATCATCCAATCGCTATGACCCCGGGGTCAGTGAAATCCTAGCGGTTACGCATCCGCATCCAAAAACAACATCGAAAAGGGTCCAGATTTCATCACACGACATACTTTTTAGGGGGCATCGCACTTTAGGGTATCCATTACAGCATCGAGGTATCGACGTTTAGGGGTACTAATTGTTGTATATGTGACTTTTCATATTGATACACTTGCCACTTTTATGCAGTGTCACAAGCAGTGTTGTAGTCGAGTCCACCCTACCCGAGTCTGAGTCTGTGTACTTACCTCTCGAGTCCGAGACCGAGTCCTTACTGTCCGAGTCCTTCATGTTCGAGTCCGAGTCACGAGTCCTTATATGTATTTAAGTTCTGATCACATGTCATTACTTTTGCTATCTATAATAGGCCAACATATCAGTGAAGTCAACATAATGATGCATTTTTAACCTTCGCATCCCTATACAACTACAAGGACAAATGTTGATACCATTTCGAATCATAGGCATAAGAATTGATTCAGATATTCAAAAAGTGTCCAGAATTTCATAGATCGAGAAATTACAAACTTGTTAAAAGGTGTGATATTCTGTAAAGCAACCCTTCCTCTGTCGTTTCACCTATTTCTTTTCACTGAAAATGTCATCCCTAATTCCATCAATTTGAAAATTGCCAATGAAATATCCTCTTTGTAAGAATAGTTATTTATCATTTTTTTAAACAGTATAATTAAATACTGACACAAAAACACCTCAAGAACATTTACATCGTACAAACAGCCTTCGATTGCATATGATTATTATCACTTTAATTATTTATTGGTTCCCTTGAATTGTGTTTTAATGCTTGTACGAGGGTCGTTCAATAATTAATGAAAGTGATCATGGTATGGGATGCATGAGTGATTCTATTGAGAGATAATATGATCAATACAAAGTATGAACCTTTGTCTTTCAAACAATACACTTTTGGATTTCTAAGTGTGAACTATGACGTCATAGCATTGTCTCAAAGTAAGTACACTTGGGACACTACTAAATCAGTTATTTGGCGGTAAATTTAAATTGTTTGTATGAAACATGTGGTAAGAAGATTGCATAACATGACACCAGAAGCAGGTAAATCCCAATTTTTTTTGCGTAAGTATGATAAAAAAGACCATAACTTTAATCCCTGTGTAATTTGATATATGTAGTATAAAGGGAAAAAGTAAGGAGAGGCAATTGAATAAAAAGTATACAAATATCAGTATTTCAAATAGCCAATTTCATTGAAAAATGCCCAGTAAGTGAATCACTAATATTGCGAAAAATCAAACAATTTAGGACAAATCCAAGCAATTAACCAGTTTGAGAGATTCCATATGATAACTAACTAATTATCTGAACTTATTCGCAAGAAACATGCAGAAAATATGCGCATGCGCAGACGGAAGATCATTTTGAACTGGGCCAAAAATGGCTAAAATCATGAAATTTACCAGATAAAAGCTTACTGTGCCTTCAAATTGTAATCAGAAATAATGAAATATGCTTAAATCAATGTGTATACATATTGTGGTAGTCAAAATGAAGATATAAATGAATGTATCAATCAAAGATGGCTGCCACGACCTCTCTTATTACTGTTATCTTTAGAGCTACTAGATATGTATTGTTAAAGTAATCGTCACATAATGTTAATGGTTTGAGGAAATTTTATAAACAGCTCCTTCTGAAATCCCCACTATTATTGCTTTACATTCCACAACAATTTACTAAATTATAATCCCTCCATTGTTCATTATCCTTTGTTGTTTTCTAAGGTATATTATTGCGAATTTTGCTAAATAAAAGCGTATTTGAGATGGTCCCTTCTTGTTTGTTTTAAGAAAATCAGATCTGAAAAGAGTGTCAAACATGGATAAGTGTGTGTTCTAACTATGTGCCAAATATTATCTGTTTTTATGCTTGCATTGCTGAGATATACGCACATGTATCAATCAACCCATATTCAACATATTACATATCCAGCCAAATAATTGACAGATTTCAGTCAGTGTCTGAAACCTATTGTGTTTATGCTAATGACGTTACATAACCAAAGATATCTAACAATCCAAAAGTGTATTGTTTGAAAGACAAAGGTTCATACTTTGTATTGATCACATTATCCCTTAATAGAATCACTCAAGCATCCCATACCATGATCACTTTCATTATTTACTGAATGACCCTCGTAATGATTATCAAAAGGTATTTTCAACAGTATATTGTTAACTGTTCAGAGTGTATTTATGACGATTTATGACATTATTTCTAAACTGTTGAAAGATTGGAGATAGGTATTTAATTACTGCAAACAAAATAGGCCAATATTGACTGGACTCGGGCACAATTCCCGAGTCCCCCAGTCCGCGTCCGAGACAGAGTCCTTCACCTCCGAGTCTGAGTCCTTCAAAATAGGGACTCGAGACCGGACTTGGGTACTACATCACTGGTCACAAGTGTGGAAATTATTTTGCATGCATTCTACATCATGCATATCACATGCATATCTGTATGAATTTCACATGATTATGAATTTAGATTATTTTGAGCATTACTATTACGTCATTTAGGGGTGCATTATTGAGTGTTGGTAACACCGTTTAGGGTAGGGTTTGTATGTGTTACGCCATATAGGGTATCAAAATAGTGTTCTGGTTTACGCCATTTAGGGTCCATTTCAGAGGTGCTTGGACGCGCATGTGTATGTGTACCCGCTTGGTATGTTCACTGACCCCCGGGCATACCGGAAATACCCCGGGGGATGGTACTCACGTATATAGAACTAATAGTGATATGTGCCGCCCTAAGGTGGCGGGAAAAAAACCCCTGTACGGTCGGTCGGGCATTTTTTTTTTTTTACCTTTCCGCCAAAAAACGGCTGATTTTACATGATTTGAGAACAATTTATCTAAAAAAACACCTATCAAAATATTGATTATGTTCATAAGTCGGAATGGTAAAGTAATTGAAAAATATTTATGAAAATAACTTCAAAGGAGTGAAATTTAGATGTTTAATAAAGTCGGTCAACTTCTGTTTCAATCATTGCTTGTTTTTGTGTTTTTTCTGTCTGAAAACTTCCATTTACACTTACTAAAAAAGTATTTTCATAATGTGTGCGTCATTTGAGACAGCCATGGTCTGTCAGAAACCATCAATGGTGCATCACAAAATTGACTAAGGGTACCGTCATTGTATGGCAGAGGTCAGTCACATTTGTACATGAGAAAGTGACGCACCATTCCTGGGGGTCGTATAGTGCATGTCATACAACCGACAGGTACAATATAATCTCTCCCGATTCAATGGTGTCAAAATTATCCAATTTTTTAATTTGTTTTGAATTATGGTGTGATCAAAGACAGATATGTTGTATTCATGTGTTCAATCTCGATTTGGTGGGAAATGACAATGCCACTTCCCTGTGCAGCCTTATAACTTAATTTGAACGAAGGAAAGTTTCAACTCACTCGGCTCATATCCATATATTTGTAATACAAAATGATGAAGTATCAATATCTAACATTTTTTTAGAGATTTCACCAATCAAGGTTTATTAAGAATTTGATGGTTCAAATTGTAACAATGTATCTATCAATTCAGTGATGCATGCTCTTTTGGTAGTTAGAACTCTTTAGCCTTAGTGGATGTGATGTTACGGGGATGTGCTGCCAAATAGGGTTTACATTTTGCTGGCAGCACATCCCTACCAAATAATAATCCGAACATGAACAAATTATTATTATTAAATTATCAATAATTATGGATGAACAGAGCGGAGCGTTGCTGTGTGTCAAACAATATCAAGTGGATAACCATGCTGCATAACTGCAAAATCATTGATATACATCAAATAGGTTGAATTGGTTTCTGATGACATACCCACTGTTGACCATGCATACTTGGAAAATCAATTTTGCAATCGTGGATTTAATTTCATGTAATTTCTCACAATACACCACACAACGTCCTACATGTAAACACTCCTACATCAACATGTGTAATATATCCATGTCACATCATGGAAATATCGTACATTTTATTTCATCATCACCACCTCTATTATAAGTGGTCTTAAAGTCATCAACTGATACTGCAAGTTTTACTTTCACATTCCGTCCAAGTAGCCAATTCACTCAACGGAACATGATGAGATGATTTGTTAGCTTATTGGGCGAAACTGGCATTTCTATCCCAAGAGCACCAGTTGGCTAACAAGAGTAGCCCAATTATGTATGAACTGGCATGTCCACCACAGTGCCATCAAGTATATCTAAGTATCCTAATTGGGCTAAATTCTCCAGGTTGGTTAACGTTGACTCATCACAACATGGTTTATCTTATTGCATAGTAATATCTAGCATGTATACAATTCTATCACATATCATTTGTTGCGTTTCTGAGCCCGTTTTCCTTCTCCTTTCTTGGGTTTCCCTTTGCCCTTGGCTTTTTGTATTCGGACCATTTCCTCTTTGAAGTCTGCATGCTCGTCCCTGGATTAGAGAGAGAGAGAGAGAGAAAAAAAGGAGAACAAAAGTTGTTAATAAGACGGCAGTCTTAGAGGTTAGAGTCGTTATTGGGTATCTAAATTGCGGGCTTAAAAATGGACTTCTGTTTATGTCAGGAAAATCAAGATATTTTTGTTCCCTATTTCTATTGGCGAACCATATTTGGTTGCAATGTCTCTGTATGAAAGAGAGGACAAAACACAAAAATAGGGACAGCAGTTCCAAATAGGTTGTCCGTTTATATGGGTAGATTAAAAACAAGGTGGCTCTCAAACCACAGGCATCAGGCAACTAGAAAGAAAGAGGACATAGTATAGCCTCCCTGTTAAAGACATAATAAGTAAACATTATAATGTAAATAAATAAACATCCTGGAGTTTGGTTACAATTCATCGCTGTTCTGACATACCGGCACATCACTTTACTTAATTCTGTTGTGATGTGCCAGTATGTCAGAACAGTGACGAAATGTACTTCACCTGTTTTAATGTAATCAATTTTACATATGCAGCCAATTTTACATCTTGACCTCAAATGACCTTTGACATTGGTATGTGACCTTTGACCTCATTAACATATGAAGGTTTCATGTTGCATCTATGAGTTTTTAAAAGTCGAGCCCAATATTTTAAAACTCATATCGAGACTAATACATATTGGGCATAAATCATCCAATTTTATCATAATTATGTTTTGGATCCAATATTACACCACACTTGGACACCTCAAAACACAATAATGGTTGCAATCGGTCATTGTAAAAGAAATGGACAAATGTAATCAATTTTACATATGCAGCCACTTTTACATCTTGACCTCAGATGATCTTTGACCTTGGTATGTTACCTTTGACCTCATTAACGTATGAAGGTTTCCATGATGCATCTATGACCGAAGTTTGATATAAAATTGGTCATTGTATGGAAAAGAAATGGACAAATGTAATCAATTTTACATATGCAGCCACTTTTACATCTTGACCTCGGATGACCTTTGACCTTGGCATGTGACCTTTGACCTCATTAACGTATGAAGGTTTCCATGATGCATCTATGACCGAAGTTTGGTTGCAATTGGTCATTGTATGGAAAAGAAATGGACAAATGTAATCAATTTTACATGCAGCCACTTTTACATCTTGACCTCATATGACCTTTGACCTTGGTATGTGACCTTTGACCTCATTAACGTATGAAGGTTTCCATGATGCATCTATGACCGAAGTTTGGTTGCAATTGGTCATTGTATGGAAAAGAAATGGACAAATGTAATCAATTTTACATATGCAGCCACTTTTACATCTTGACCTCAGATGACCTTTGACCTTGGTATGTGACCTTTGACATATGAAGGTTTCCATGTTGCATCTATGACCGAAGTTTGATATAAAATTGAATGGATTGAGCGTGATACACAAAGATATTGGTCGAGCTATGAGATTTAAAAAATATTGTGCGAGACGCAGTCGAGCACAATATTTTTAAAACTCATAGCGAGACCAATATATTTGTGTATCATGCCAATAAATCCATCCAATTGTATCATTATTATGCATTGAGAATCTGACTAGACAAAAAAAAAATAATCACCATATAATAAATATTGTAAAAATATCAATAACATTTTTTATAGACAATTTTTTTTCTTTCTATATATATATTTTTTTTAATTTAAAAAATCCCAAAAATTTCTCAAAAAATTGCAATTAAAAAAAAAAAAATAATAATAAAAAAAAAAATTCCTACAAATATTTCACAATATTTCAAAAATTAAAAAAGACAAAATTCAACAAAAGTTGTTTCTACTGCATTTTTTGACTGCTACATAATACAATTGGTATATTATATTAATACACGCTTAAAGTGACAAAATATGCAGAATAATAGGTCTAGGACAGAAGATTCGAACTGCATAATAATGATTGCAATTGGTTATTGTATGGAAAAGAAATGGACAAAACAAAAAGTGTATACCAAATTGTTGACAGACAACACAGAGTAACGAAGGATGCTGCCATTTAGGTCTCTTCCTACGGACGACCTAAAAATGGGTACTATATATGTTTGCCACTTATTATCACACCAATGCCACTTAATAATAAATATCACACCAAATTTGCCATCACACCAAATGACCGGTGCGGTGCATTTAGAGATAAGGCGAGGAAAAAAACCAACGTTTTTCAAGTGTTTTTTAGCATTTTTTTTCTTAAATAATGTAAAATCAGCCGTTTTGGGGCCGAAAATCTGTAGAAAATTTAATTTCCACAAAAATGTAGTTTCTACTTAGCAAGCTTGAAAATTCAAATGTGAAATGCAGTTTTTTGTGGGGTTTTTTTGTTGCTTCTTTTCTTGACTATTTCCTGCTAATTGTGAATGGGGTATCAAAGGTAGGAGTGTAAAGGTAAAACGAGTCCTGCCAGAAAATTGTGAGTACCGGGAACAAATCACCATCCCAAAACCCGAAAAATAAACGATCGACAAAATAATAATTAGCTTATTTTTGTCAGTTATATCACTCTTATTTAAAAATGCAATTTCATAGTTGAGATTCACTTGAAATGAGTTTATTTAGTCAAATCTGTGCATTTTTGTTACTTTTATGCTCGCTAAAAAAATTGCCCCCGATTTTCACTTCCGTGTTTGCCTTGTCGCCATCTTAAAACATGTTGGACACAATTTCGACAAATGATAGCGCCTTAACACTAATAACAATAGATTTGTTCCGTTTTTCTAACAAAAATATTAAATGCGCATGAATCAAGTATTAGTATCACAATGAAATGGGCGCACGCTACTGAAAACAAACTTCTTCTTTTTTGGCCTAACAAGGTGTTCTATGAGAAAAGGTTACATAATATGGCTTTAATTGATTAGATTCTTGTTAACCCTAGTTTTTGACTGGCATTTACATTAAGCTACAAACATGTACATAAACCTGATTCAAGATAACTGTGATGTTCCCCGCCCTTCTGGGAAATCTACTAGCAATTTAAAGGGCAAGTCATGGTCATTAATACTTAATACCAGTGGTGTTTACAAGAACTCACATTTTCCAGCCACAGATTGTAAATCTGTCAGTTTAACTCAGTCAGTCCAAGGGTAGACCAGGTAGACTGTGACCAAGTTAAAGGGCTGCTTAAAAACCTGGACCATATCAACTTGAGTGGTACACATGTGTAGGATTTTATGGTTTTATAATTGGCTAAGTTGGCTACATAAATATTTGAGGACAAAATAAGGTCAAACTTTATGCAGACAACCTTGTGGTTTTTGAGTATAGTTAATAACATGTCAACACTCATCAATGCACTAGTCCCAGCAACTTGCCTGAAGCATATTTGGCCTGGCTTACCAAGCGGCTCTTTAGTGGTTGCTTCATGAGTGGTTTTGCAACGTATCACATTGTCACAGATCAGTATAACTGTATAACTAGTTTAGGACTACAGCTTTGGACATATGGTTCATTTGGGTGATATGAAGAGTTGCCTAGTCGAGCGGTGCTAACAACTCATTAAATTACACTAAACTTGAGTCGAACTCGAAGTAAAGCAATGTAGGAGACAGTTCCTTCTGTTAATATTTTCTTTAATTCATAGACAATATTGCAACAAATAACATTGAATCTTGATTTTCAACAAGTCTGTTTACGTGTAGTCGTCTGGAGTATAACTTGTATAATTTCACAGTCAAACAATCGAACAACACCCCATGATACTTCCCATCCAAGAACCGACCAAATACAAGGTCTACTGGCATTAGATTTACCAAAGAACTGTGCTTTAAGCACACTAGGGATTACTACACTCACAGAAATTTTGCGCACGTTAAGTAAAATAACGTAATGTAAAGTAAAATTATGCAAAAAGTACACAATGCGAGGTATTCTTTATTACTAAACCATTTTGTAACTTTTAAAATTACATTTTTGAAATGTATCAGAGATAATTACTGGGGTTTGTAGATATTTTATCGAAATTAAGTAAAACAAAAGTCTAAAATACAATTTAATCGGTAAAAGGTGATTTCGCCCAACGTGTTTTAACACGTAATTCTTACTTAAAAGTAAGAATTACCGATATGATTGGTGAAAGTCGTAATCATTCCCTAATCGCCGGGTAAAATCTCCTCGTGTAATTATACAAGATGGCGAGTGTTAGAGAAACACTCAGCCGGTGGGGAGTTCCTCCGGAATACATTGACAAATTTGAAGGTATAAGGAAGTAGTATATCTTTCCAATTTTGGTAATGCCTTTATGTCCTTGTTTTCATGATGTTATTGAAGTCATCTGAAAATCATAAGTTTTGAGAGATTCACAGAAAAAAGTGAAACTTGTGTTGTCACCGAGCGTCGTACTACACCGTGCATGCGTTTCGTTTGCATGCATCATTTCATAGCGGCTCATTTGTACATGTGGCCATTTGAAACGTGATTAGGGCGTATGTAGTATGTACATAGGTCAAAATGCAACGATGCAAGGTTATTGATTGATTGATTGATTGATTGATAACTTATGATTTTCAGATGACTTCAATAACATCATGAAAACAAGGACATAAAGGCATTACCAAAAGTGGAAAGATATACTACTTCCTTAGCTTCAAATTTGTCAATGTATTCCGGAGGAACTCCCCAGCAATTGTGATAACAATTGCCTAAAAAATACATCCAAATTCAGTCAAAAATACCCGGTGATTGTGTAAACAATTATCTTAAACTTACATGCAAATTCAGTAAAAAATACCCATTCATTGTGTAAACAATCACCTTAAACCTACATTCAAATTCAGTAAAAAATACCTAGTTATTTTGTAAATATTTACTAAAAAATTAAGCAAAATTTCCCATAATGTTGTGGGTTTTTTACATAACATGTGGTAAAATATTACAAAGCATTTACGTAAATAAAATGCGTAACTAGTTAAGTAAAATGTATACCTAGCCACTGTGCAAAATAAATACCTAGTAAAATTGCATTTTTATACATAATAGTTTGGCTTTTTTTACCATAAACAGAGTTTATGTAAAATTTTACCAAATTGTTTTGGTGTTCTATACGTGCTTCAAAATTATGTAAAATTTTACATAACTTAGGTAAAAATTTCTGTGAGTGTAGGGACGATGCTTTTTATGCGTCACGATAGTATCACACCCCTTCATAACGTGCTAATATTGCATTTGCTGTTTGTACATCTAGAAACGCGTGAAGGTGGTATTTCTGTGGCTGTGTAAGAGTTTCTATATCGTAAAAAATGATCAAATTATTTGTCTCTGTTTAAACGTAAAAAGGTTTTTTATTACACGATATTGAAAGATAGGAAATAGCATGGAAATAGTCACATATATGCGGAAATGTAGCTATATCTCTGAGGAACATATTTTGGGCAAGGACCAATGTCAAAGATAACTCCTAAAGTGTGATTTTAGACCGAAACGGCGGCTATACAGTGCCAGAAAATCGACATTTTGAATTTATCAAAGTGAGCAAGATTCTTCTCTCTGCGAAGACGGTATATAAATATTCATATACTTCGGATTTATCGTGTCTGCCATTGATCAATTTTGAACCCCACGCGAACAAATTGCTCATTACGTATGCATCCAATTTTTGGACGAGCACTAGTGTAAAAGTATACGGAGGTCAACGAGGTCAATCCAATGCAAGTAGACCGGGGGTGAGATCACAGGATGGGGAGCGGTCCATGGGGAGTGAGCCCTCTATCGGTAAATGTTCATAGCGTGACAAAGAAAAGGAAAAAGGTATAGACTAGTTTACGTGTGACTTTTCTTCGCAAAGAGTTTAGGTGAACTGATTTAAGTTTCATTCATAAATTATGGTAATCTCTTATGAGGCTGATCAGTTAAAGGTTAACATGGTTATGAAAAGATAAATTTCTGATTTTGATATTGATAGGTACCTCACAATGTTGGACAATATCTAGGCTATCTGAAACTGCATTTAAAAAAAATTAAAATGCGGTACGTTCGCGGAACAGTCCATTATTGTCCAAGGGGTGAAAACAAGATGCGTCACGGACGGACATTTTAGTTCAAGTTCATCATGCTATATTTTTATCTTAATGTAACATTTTCAGAGTTTTGTGATGTAATGTTGTTAGCTGACACACTTTTCCATCAAATAAGATAAATATTTGGGAAAAAAGTTCTGGGGAAGTTATATCGCTAGACTTGCGTTATTAACATTTTGATGTTTTGCTGTCCGTCCGTGACACAAAAAAAGTTTAAAAGTTTTTTAACTAATTTCAAGGACAAAGTAAAAAAATAAAAACATAGTGAAGTATCTCCCTTATATGTATTCTTTCCCATGCAGGAGTATTAATTAATTAGGGCAGGCATAAATTAGTTAAATGTTTAATTAAAAGTTGTCACGGACGGACACTGTTAGCTACTGTTCAGTTCTGAGCACACAAGCAAAGCTGAATACCACCCCTCTTACCATTAAATGAACTAGTCCATACAGATATGCCCTTTATGCAAATGAGTAGTTTGCTACAGCAGTGAGCACATGTTATGATGCTCACCAGGTGCACTGTAAAATTACTTGAAGTCAAATGAAGTCATTTGCTTATTTGCGCATTTGTGAACCCTCAGCAGATCTTCTTTGGTGAATCTGTAGTATAACTTGCGCTTGTTAACCTTACTGCTTGTACATGCTGAAATAATGCTTGCAAATAAAAGGGGTAGCATGAGATCAGTTAAAAGACACTGTTTAAAATTGTCCAATAATAAGTGTATGTAAAATAAAAGCAAGTAACAGCATTGAAATCAGAAAGTATCATTGGAGATGTTAGCACAAATTTAATTTTAAGCTTCGCACTATCAAAAGTTGCAGGCTTTTTCTTCATGAAACTTTGAAAATCTCAAAACACGGTTGGATGCCTACAAGTATCCATTATCACTAACCTTTAATTACACAATTAATCGAACAGAATTTATCAAAGAAGGGTCAAAATTGTTTTACAAAGTTGTATCACAGCATACAGTCTATTTATATGATGCAGCAGGTATATCTCTTGCCATTTATGGTAAGAGGGGCAGGATTCAGTTTGGCATTTGTACTCAGAACTGAATAATGTCCGGCCGTGACAAAATTTGTGTCCGTCCGTGACAACTTTTAATCACTGATTTAACTTATTCATTGACGCCATTGTTAAGTTTCATTTCTACATGAGAAAGGGGGTATATAGGGGAGATAGCTCACTATGTATTTATTTTTTCTCTCTTTCCTTGAAAAAAGTTGTAAAACTTTAACACTTTTTTTGCGTCACGGAAGGACAGCTCTGCATCAAAAAGCTATCACAAGGGCAGGGTAATTACTTCCCAGAACTTTTTTTCTAAAATATATTTCTTATTTAATGGATAAATGTGCCATCTATCAATTTTTAATTAAAAAAATTGAAAATGTTTCATTAACACAAAATATGGCAAAGTCAACTTCTACTAAGAATGTCCGTCCATGACGCATCTTGTTTCTACCCCTTGGGCAATAATGGACTGTTCCGAAAACTTTTCCGCATTTATTATTCTTTTCGAATGCAGTTTCAGTTAGCCAAGATGATGTCCAATATTGTGAGGTACATTTCAATATATCAAACATCAATGTGAACCTTGAACCGATCACCCTCTGCTATCAAAGTGCCAAAATTCTGCAACCTTTGAATATAAATCACACTGGTTTCGGTATCTTGTGATCCTTTTTAATTACTAAGACTGAAAAATGATGACATACAATTTTTCTTACTATTTTGTAAGTATTATATACCATTTTGTCTTGTGAATAAGTGGCAATTTCAAAGTTTTTCAACATCTGTGTCCGTCCGTGACGCTAACAAATTTCCATTTGTGACACAGTTTGTTACAGGTCTACCCTTCTCCTGTAAAAAATAAATCTGTTTTCAAATGCTGTGTATCAAACCTTGTATCTCACTTACTATTTGACCTGGAAAGCTTGAGGAATATGGAATTGTTTAAATAGAAATTAAGAAGAAGTACTAAAGGTCCGGAGAACCCTATTTCTATCTTGTCCGTAGTGTTGGAAAAAGACTAATATCTTGACTGCTTTTTATTACTAAGACTGAAAATTCATGACTTAACATTTTTCTTACTATTTTGTAAGTATTTGATACCATTTTTTCATACTAAAGTGTAAATAAGTGGCAATTTCAAAGATTTTTATGTAGTTAACATTTGTGTCCGTCCGTGACGCTCAAAAATGTCCGTCTGTGACAAAGTTTGTTACCCTACCCCTGTAAAAAATAAAAAATATTTTCAAATGCTGTGTATCAGATATCAAACCATGTATCTTACTTACTATTTGACCTGGAAAGCATTGGGGAATATGGAGTTGACTAGATAGAAATTAAAAAGAAGCACTAAAATGTAGAGAACCCTATTTCTATCTAGTCCGTCCGTGACACAAACATTTCCGTCGTTCTATTTTTAGTAACAAACCAGACCTTTTTTGTTGTTGTGTATTTCAATAAAGTTGATGATTCTCTATAACATTAAACATAAAAAGTTGAATAAATGTTAGTAGTTACTTTTTACAAACTGTTTTTCGCTCATGTTTTGCACAAACGTCCGTCCGTGACAAACCGATCAGCCTCTTATGGCCATGCGTTTTAAGGTGGGCCCACATTTTGGTGGTGCTGTTTCATTTGTGCGACAAACATACACAATGGTAAGGGTGTAACATTTTAAATACATGTGCTACATGGTCATATTTGGTACCAAATTGAAGGGAATATATCTGCCAACTACTTCAAAGTCATAAACCTGCCTGATGTTGTCTTATTTTTTAGTAATTGCCAATTAATTAACTCCAAATACCCATTTTTTCACGGTGGTGACCGAGCAGGAGCATAACGAGCAGGAGCATAAATTTTGGACTTTACAGAAGTTAGCTTATATAAGATCACTATACCTGACAGTTAATTGTTTGGTTGAATTATTGAATTATTCCATAGTTATTATTAGTCAAGTATGAAGATCTTTAAGTCTTAATGGTACTTATTAAATTAACCAATTAAATATAATAATTAAAATAATGCCGTTATCAAAATTGATCGAGTTGTGTGCAAAATCGTGCCATATATGCAAAATACATAGTGAGTGACAGTTTTGAGTTCAAAATTCAATGAGCTGAGTAAATTCAAGTGCAGTCAAGTGTAGATCTCCTAATGGTATTACAAGATCAAAGCCTTAAAGTTTTACCATGAAGTTGGTACATGAACTAAGACCCATCTAAGTACCAGCATAATGCTCGTGTTGAACCAGACTCTCTGGACGACTCAGGTGATTTGATAGATACCACACCTCTGGATTACCCACATTTGATACATGTAGGTGTGGATTCATTTATTGCCATAAAACCCTCATCTGATGCCATCTACTCATTTTTTTGCTGCAAGTCACATCAGAAGGTGTATGAACTAGAGAAAGATACCACATCACAGTATGGCCACACATATTTGGATGGCACAAAAGTACTTAAAGGACACTTTCTTAATTTCCAGAAGACTACCAGAGAAGGACACTTGTACAAAGAGGACACTAAGACAATTGGCAATTGTTCCTCAAGAGTGTGTTGTATACTATGGAATTGACATTCTACCAAGTACCAAAAAACCCAGATTTGCATGTTCTTCAGAATGTAGACCATGAGGACATTCTTTTAAACATTGCGTTATAATTAACTTCATCCAAGCATCCAAGTATTTTGTCTGTTTTGAAGATGAATGAAAAACTATTATTGACAGTAGGTTGCTTTTCTGCAAACTAAGTTACAATAAGGTTGTAAATATTGTTTACATTCATGATCATGTCAAAATTGCTTATAAACTTAAGAAATCCCAAAAGTGTTATCGGTCTGCTGGTAATTCAGCGAAAGTGTGGAACCCATCAGCTCGAGTCGATTCAAGTCATTTATTTTTTACATTATAAGCAATTTTAATGTTCTAAATGTAATTATTTTTAAGTGTTAGTTAAATTTGCAAATATATGTGTTAAAGAAGTTCAAGTGAATAGGTCATAGTACAATTTATTCTTCAACTTTGGGGTTATTATTCGTGGACCCGTAATTGTTTAAAATTTGCGACTCAATTTCTTATCGGAAAAGATGATCGCACAAAAATATTTTACTAAACATAACCCCTAACAAGTTATATATCACTGGAAAGGTCTAACTCTGGAGAATTGAAATATGCAGTTGTTTTTGCTATAGGGTGGACAGTTCTTTCTTTACTGATATTTTAAAAATGTAACTTTTTTTCAACAAAATCTCCATATTTTGATCTCAAACTTTTTATCATTTCACCCTATGTCTTTTCTGATTGCATTTTTGGATTCCTTGGACAATTTCCTATTAAAATATGTATACTTTTTTGGGTGTAGGATGTCAAATATTAGAAATATATTTAATTAACCAAAATTGGCGCGATATCTGGAAAATCGCACGATGAAACGCAAATGGGCCCACTTCAAAACGCATGGCCTTATCTGCTTTGTGATTGGCCAATAACAAAACAATAATAAGCACCCACAATTATAAAAGTTGTAGCCTGATTGGTCCATATTACGCAGAAATATCATAACACTTTGATTGACAGCTAAGTAAGGGGAATCCCCGGAATGCGAAACCGGATCAATCAAAACAGCTGGTCTCGATTAAAAATATAATAATTTTCTTTTGTACGATTCTACTTTCATGACTTTATTATTACAGTTGATATACTAGGAAACTGACAATTAATAGATCTGTGGTCAAATAACTGTAATGGGCTACATTATGACCAGTCATTGGGAAACTTCACAGCTATCTTGAACAACCTGTACATGATACATGTGTTTTTATGTCTAGTAAAAGAATAAGGAGCTTGATTATCAGGTCTATCCGCATCTTGAAATACATGCGACTAACCTGTACAAGCCAAGATACCGCAGTCTTCTCATTAAGTTACCAACTTGAACATGGGGCGGATAGTAATCAACAATGTGTTTCATCTGTTCTCGTGGTTTCTGGCTCAGTAACGTCACAACCTTCATGGATTTGGACGTCGCAGGTCGGTACACTTCACCAAAGATCCTTGCGCTGAGTCGTGTCATTCGTCTTGCGTAATTGGAGGCCATAGCTACAGGTCAGAGAAGAAAGCATCGACTTAAAGAGCTGATGAGAGGTAATAATAATAATAATAATAATGGACATTAATAAAGGTAAAAGAAGACGTTTTCACACGATCATTAATTATAGGTCAATAAATGTGTGATGTGTTGTTTCGAGAGAAATTAGACCAATCAATGCACGCGCGATGATGTTGATGTGTGAATAATGGCATGACCCTGCCAGGGGAGTGCTATAGTGAGCATATCAACATTAGCGTTACAACATTTTGATGGCTTATTGTAGAGTGGTGGTTATGAATTTATCTGATTGTTTACTATTTTTTACTAGGGCCTAACTAGTAGGATTAAAATTATAAGCGGCATGGGAAATTTTTTCAAAAGAGTGTTGCTCCGGTAACACATGTTACCATTTTGAAAGTAAGAAAAGAAGATTTTTTTCATAGTAAACAATAGCCAAATGTTGCATGAGCTTTGAACAAAATGATGGTAAAAAATAAATATTTTGGAGCAATTTTCCGTTCAGTCGCATTTTCATGGAATCGCCCAGGTGTATTGACCTAATTCTAATTCATACACGACACTATACACATCAATTCACAATTTCTGCATACTTTTGATCTATGTAATAACGAATCAAAAAAAAAGTTAACAAGTTTGCTAACACCACAGTGAAAATCAGCAAATCCGCGATGCCTGCACAACGAATCAAAACAAAGCGTGTTGTGCGCAGGCTTCTCGTCACATTGCGTTTTCGCGTCTGGGGACGCAATATTTTTGCTTAAAGGCATATTATGTGATCTTTTCCAGAGAGCGCCCTCTATTCATGATTTTTTTTAGAAAGTAGATTTTCTTGCAGATTTACATTTCCGATCATAAATCATACATACATTCCAAGTTACAGAGCGATACGATTCCTAAGTACCTCAAAATCATGGTTTTAGAGTGAATTTAGAGTGAAAAATATAAACTGTCGGGATTCCAACATTTTCACTCTAAAACCATTATTTTGAAGTAATTAAGAATCGTATCGCCCTGTAACTTGGAATGTATGCATGATTTATGATCAGAAATGTAAATCTGCAAGAAAATCTGCTTTCTATTTTTTTTTCGATGTTGAGGGCGTTCCCTGGAAAGATCACATAATATACCTTTAAAACGCAGTACATTTTAAACAGGACTCTTTATTGCGTCCATCTGGAGTCTGGACGCAATAATTTTTAATCGTGTGTCACGATAATTTTGCACGTGTAAGCTTACAAATATCAGTTTTCGTGACAATCCGAATCAAAGTATACATTTGGTAATAAATATTAAATATTCTCGGTCTTCCTTGTACAACTCTCGACCATCGTCCATGTTTTCACCTCATCTACAAATGTTTTCGTCGTGCATACATCGTCAATAATGTATTTGTACGGACAATTTTTGGACATTTCAGCGCTGTAGTCCCCGTTTAACCACTCCGTATCCGATTCCGAAGTCACAATTCGCAAATTACATTTTTGACTTGGACCCCATAATTTCTTCTTGGACCCCATCATTTTGAGAATTGGTAGATTATGGGGTCCAGTGCCAGTGGCAGGGCTCGCGTTCTTGCGTCCTAGGACCCCTTATTTTCTTGTTGGACGATAATGGACGCGTAAGTTTACATATTGAACTTCACTAACGGGTCCCAATCGAAAATAAAGGGACCCCTTAAATCTGACGATGTATGGACGTGGAAACCTTAAGACATTCTGAAAATTGTCAATCTCCATCTTGTGCCTACATTTTAAATTTATTAATGTCCGTAAAAGATAAATACAATGCAAATCCTGTATTTTTAAAAGTTGTTAAACACACTAAATCGCTCCGAATTGCTTCCGCAAAAGTTTCAAGCGATTTCCAAAACATTCTATATATAAGTATCTTCAACTGATTAACATGGACACGACATATGTATATGAGTTCCATGATCTTACGCTAGTGTGCGTATCTGTGTTAGCGACTGTGTGACCATTTTCAAAGGCTCAAACTTCAGGACCCCTTATATTTCTGGGGGACCCCTTAAATTTAGTTTTTGCAGTCCTTAAAGGGTCCTGAAAAATGCAAATGGGACTCCTCACATTTTTGAGCCAGTGCTACCCCTGGCCAGTGGACCCCATAATATTTTTACCTAACGAGAAGCCTGGTGGTGCGCGCATTGAACAGCGCACACATGGAGTGCATCATACACTTTCAATGTACTCTGCATACTTTAGTTTCTTGCTTTCTGATTGGTCCGAAATGTATGAATTTCAAACATAACTTTTCACACTATGAATTTTTCAATTATATATAATGGTGATGAGGCAACAGTTTTCTTTCTCATTTTGTAATATTCAAACAAATTGTTACTAATTTTTGATGGTTGAAAGGCTTAATGTATTGTGTATATCACCTACAGTACAGGCTACATTTCCTTTTATTTCATATGTGTTTTAAATCCCAGTGTAGGAGTCTCACCGTCTCATCTCACCATATCACACTCAAGAACTTGATTCAGCTGATTGCTAAATTTGCATGATATAAAGGACAATTTTGCAATTAAAAAAAAATGAAGGCCCGACATGCTGCATGCTACAAGAAACAAATAATTTTAATTAGCCTCATCAAGTAGGCCTATGCCTATGTGAAGGTACATGAAATCAAATCAAGACTGGTTTAAAAAATCCACTTCAATGAACCCCCCCCCCCCCCCCTAATTTTCTTTGCTTCCGCCGCCACTGATCAACTTCAAGTTCAAAGGTAAGGCATGTGTAAACATTTGCAATTTTAACACTATAAGACTATACAATGGACTTGCGAGTGGGAGTCATTTAACATCATCGGCTGTATAGCTTTTCTCGAAATGACTGCCCTATCATCGGCTGTATCATGGTATAGCCACTTCCAAAAACAACAACAGTCAAACTGAAACTCGAAAGTAAAAGCTTAAAATAATATTTTTAATAATGAAAAAAACCTTACTGGAAACTATGAACCATCCACCAAACTTAACGCTGTTGTATAACAACTAAACAGTGCACAATTAAGTTACGTTAATACAGCAAATTCATGTAGTTTTGTAAGCGGGAAAAGCATGAATTACTGTCTTAATAGTTTGCAGCACTGGTCGTGCACACGAGCTGTTCATAATCGGTCAAAGGTCGTGGCGGCGCGGTGAAGCAAACAACAGGCAGAGAGCACAGGACAGGAATTGATTCAGAGTTGGCCCAAATTTAGCTGTCATATGAGAGCACCACACCAAATCAATGCGCAATTCGTGTAATCCTATAATAGTTCCGGAAAAGCACGAAGACTAGGCTTGTAAATGTGAAGTTTTCGGGCAATTTGTTTCTCCGGGATGGTATGTTTGTATTTAAATGAACGAGTGGGACCTATCCGTTGCACCTACAATGATAAAATACGATATTTTTAATTTATCGACCTAAATAGTGCCCAGGGCGTAAGCACCTGCCTAAATGGTGAACAGGCATGCCAGAAAACGTGAAAAAGTGAGGGCGCTGTGTGCAGGTCCGTAGCGGGAAATTTAGCTTAATAACCCCTCATAAAACAAGGCTTAAATTAAAGTTGAGATGTTACTGAAAATGGACATAGGTGACAAGTATGCAATAAATGTAACCGGAGGGTAGAAAAGGTGTCTTGAAATATGGCACTTTTACACGTATTTCAATGAGAAAGATATTTGGTGTGTTGCGCCCATATGTATTGTTGGTTGTACAGGGAGAGTAAAAAAAAACTATACCCAAATTAAATAAATATTGAAAGAAAAAAAACCTTTCCAGAATATGAAGGCAACCAATGCTTGCATTTACTGTTATCAGCAAAAAGAATGAACATGATGATTTCATGGTACCAAACACAATTGAGACCTGCTCAGATATGGGCATTCTTTTACAACATAACAGAAAACACTTTTAAAATCACAGAACATACAAAAATACAGATACAGAGTACT
>JAYJML010000642.1:0-19000 GCA_035610835.1 Ophiura sarsii | reverse complement strand
ACACCGTAAGCATGGTAAGTAATTATCAATCAAGTGTGAATTAAAGCACCGTTCCCTGTAGGTGCGCACGCAAACCGCCGGGCACTACGTCACCGGTCACACCATCTATAGAAAGAGTTAATGTAGGATAGATATTGCCTTGATTTCCAGTGATCGTTGGAAAAGAGAAAGTCTGGATTTCCGATGATCATTCGAACCTAAAAAGTGCGGAAATCCGAACCCTTCTATAGAGGGTGTGCACATTTATCTGGAATAGCCACCTACTTCATGATACCCTATAAAACAAGGGTAGTTTTTATCTTTTGGTTTGTGATACTTAGGGCTTAATGAAGTCAGAGCGAATCCAGACGAAAGCTCAAAAGTTTCAAATTTATCCGATGTTTAACCTATTAAACTCTTCACATTATCAGCCAGTGACGTAAAGATTCGTTCTTCTTGATTTATTATCTGATCAAATCAATATTTAAAGTTTAATTTTGTATTGTAAATAACCGTAGGTGTTCAAAACATGCATTCTCTCTTTACAATGGAGTAGTATGTCTGCGTTTGTTGCCTTGTTTATCTATAGATAATGAAACCTTTGCTCTCAAATCATTTGTGCAATTTTAGAGGACGCAGAATGTGTGACCGACTATGGCAGGTATTTTCCTGGTTTTTCGCCGATAAACCTGGTGTATCGATCGATAAACCTGGTGTATCGATCGATAAACCTGGTTTTTCGGCGAAAACCAGGTTTATCGGCCGATAAACCTGGTTTATCAAAAATCTTGCTTTTTGAATCGAAAAACCAGGTTTATCGAATTCGATAAGCAAGTCTTTTCAAAAAGCTGGTTTATCGATCGAAAAACCAGGTTTATCGGCCGATAAACCTGGTTTATCAAAAACCTTGCTTTTCGAATCGATACACCTGGTTTATCGATTCGAAAAACCAGGTTTTTCGAATCGATTCGAAAAGCATGGTTTTTGATAAACCAGGTTTATCGGCTGATAAACCTGGTTTATCGAAAAGCGTGCTTATCGGGATCGCAATGTGCACAAATTATCGACACTTTGCGATCCCACAATGCATCAGAAAAAGTTAATCAATTGATTTTTACCTAAATAGGATATGTAGGTGATGAATATTTATGAGGTACAACGTCATCAAATTGCTATGTCTGCGTGTTGAACTTAGATTTAACTTCTATTAATTTAATAGTGAGCTAATTAATCAATTAATACAATTAGTAATTTATTAAAGGTTAAAAACTAATTAATATCTAAATAATTAACAATTTAATAAATGTTTTTGAATAAAAAAGGCCGAGAAGCTCCAAAGTACTGAAAGTATATGCCGGGGTATATGCAAATTTAAATAATTGATTACCTTACTAATTATACTTAATAAAGTAAATAACGCAATATAGAGACATTATTATAGACAAGCAGAATCTACCAGATTTTAGGGGATGACCCGACCCGGCCCGGACACACCAGCCAACCGCGATTTTTTGGGCTTAAAATGTAGGTAAAGACATTCTCAACCACCAAATGAAAATGCAATGCTGCAACTGATGGGGAAATCCAGATATTTGCTCCCGAAAATTGAGTAAAAGAAGAAAATTACTTATTTGGCTGTGCCATTTCACTCATGAGACACACAGTACAGTATCTATTTAAATAGCCGGCAAAAGATTATCGATTAATACACTTCTAGAGCTCCTTCCATATTGTTCATTATCCATTGTTGTTAACGTCGATTATATCTACGAATGCACTGCCGGAAGTCTCAATCGTGCAAGGTCAACATAATCGCTACCCTTTCTAATGTTGAGATTTGGTTAATCTGTCCATGTTCTCCCCATCCATTAACATTCCTTTACATTCAAATTCTTCACCCATGCATCAGTTTACATTTGAATTAGCCCGCGCATTGAGGGATATGCGCGGTGATCAGTACGGGATAAATACGGCATATGTGTGTGTTAACAATTGGCCCTTTCTTCTCGTGCTGTGTACTGGAAATGCGACTTTTGAAAATGGGATATTTTCCTTTAAATGGTGCTAATCATGGTTTATCTTTGTTGTTAGGGGGCAAATTTGGTATCAAATTATGCCTAAAAGATTCATCTAAATGCCTATTTAGCCTGTTTGGACAAAAAAAAGTTACTTAAAATGACATAAACAAAGTGGTATACTTTCTTTTGTTGAACCTTTACAAAATGCGGTGTATGTACTACCTAGCATTAATTTATATTTTACATCAAGATCGCTAGAGATAAATAGCACCCATACATCAATACCATTTAAGTCAATTAGAGCCTTTTCTAGATTATTATATTCATTAGTTCTTATAGCATTAAGTGACATGCAAGTGAAAAGAAAGTGTTTTGTATCCTCAATACCATTATTACATAATTGACAGGTGCCATCATTATAGAAACAACGATTTCACATACAGCGTGTTTTTATTAAGCAAACCGGCTTTTACCCGTCTAATAAAAAGCCGGATAAAAGCCGGTTGCTCGTGTGAGAGACGTGTTTTTATTACAGTTCGATAAACAAACTTGCCGGCTGCCGCTGACCTCATTATAATAAATGCCAGCGAAAGGTCATACACATGTGTGTTTGCGAGTGGAAATTTCGTCTGCGCATTTGTAAACATTTTGTTTTTAAACACAAATTCCAACCTTGATAATTCTTCTTAAAGGTTAAAAATATATTTTAAAATAATCAAAACTTGATAATTGTATTTTGATTGCATTCTCAAAACGATATTATCATTATATATAACGAATAAAACAAATAAGTTCGCCATCTCTTCGAACGAGCCTAATATAAATACGCCAGCTGATTGAACATTTGCTGTACATTTTATTCCCGTAATGGCTTCGTTGCTCCACGAAAAAGAAATCAAAATCGACGGCGCAGTGTTGTGTTGTATTTGGTAATTTCTGGGTATAATGGCGGCGTATGTTTGTGATAGGTTTACAAACTTGCTACGCAAAGGCCATTTAATTGTCAGGTGATCGTGCATCGTGTGCCCACTTCCGCTTTTCCACCGGCAAACGCGCTGAGCTGGAACCGTGCGTGTTTATACTGACGAAAGACTGCTTTTCCTAACCGGTTTCAACCGCTATTATCCTTGGTTTCGAAGGATAAAAGGCATCTAAAATCCAGGAGAAAAAAACCGGTATGAGCGGGCAAATGCCGGTGGTGGTGTGTTTTTACTGGGGGATTTTAATCCGTTAGCAGTCATATGCCTGCTTTTTTCTTCAGTAAAAACACGCTGATAGTTGACAGGTTAAGGAATCAGTTACTGTTGTCAAGTTGTCACTGTAGTACTTTACAGGTAGTCGTTCAATTGCATTTTAATCGGTTAACTCATACGATTAAATTATGAATGATCATGGCATCTAACACCTCAATGGAATGACAGATTAACAATCCCTTTTACAAAATCGTATAAATGACAATGATACGATGTTTTGTGTTCTGTATAATTGTATTTCACACGATTTAAACATAATATAATAGTACATCAAACTCGAACCATGTTATTTAAATATATTAGTTAGGCCAAGTGAAAAAATAGAGTAGTTTATCGTCCCCTGCGCATCCCTTTTCAGGAATTATGTAATGTATCTTTATTTTCGTTATTTCTACCATAACTTTTTTCAAAAATATTTTAAAACAGCTGACATCTTGGAAATAGATTTACGTTAATCCAATATGCATTTTAAAGCAGGTTTTGTGTTAACCAATCCCCAAAAACTATGAAATAAAAAGATTTTTACATAGTCCTCCTCAAGTTACACAACCAATCAGGCAATACCATGCCGGTAATGTTGATTTCGCATTGTTTTGGGGTTTCTTTTGTTACAAAAGTGCCCTCATCCTCCTTATTTTCAAAAGATAGGACGAGAAACTAGGTGTTTTTTATTTGGCCTTATACCATGGGAAAGACATATCTTTAATTCACAAACTGTGCCAAAATTATCGTCATCTTAAAATTCTTAATTATAACATTTTGAAACAAACTGGTATTTTATAAACCATCAAAGCAAATGGTATAAAAGCAGTCCCGCAAGCACAATGCTAGACAATTAATTATCGATTCAAAATCACGTAGTGATACAGGGTGTATCAAAAAATAGGGCATTTTCATGGCACTATTTTTAAACTTTTTCAAAACCACTGAACCATGCCCAACTCACCGTCAATGCAAAGCCCAATAATAATGATCATATCTTCTGAAAATCTGAGATTAATCCAATGAAGAATAAGACCGCTAGAATAATTTGCGTAAACCATGTCATTTACCATGTTTACTAGTCTGTACAATGGGATTTACACATACAAACCAAAAAATGACATGGTTTACATTTGAATACTTTGCATTCAAAAATATTGTAAATCATCTATCTATAAACAATAGCAAATATTAGTTTGGTATTCCCCTTAATTCTGGCACAAATCATTAATAGCTACATAATTCATTAATTTGATGCATGAATATTTCTGTGCAATGTTCATGTTGCTTATTGTTCTCATGAGAAAGCCTCAGCATGTAGGAAAGTTGTGGTATGGAAGCACTAATCATGTCAGTAGTGTGTTTATAAAGGGTTCAACAAAAGAAAGTATACCACTTTGTTTATGTCATTTTGAGTAACATTCATTTTCTTCCTGACCAAACAGGCTAGATAGGCATTTAGATGAATCTTTTAGGCATAATTTGATACCAAATTTGCCCCCTAACAACAAAGATAAACCATGATTAGCACCATTTAAAGAAAAATATCCCATTTTCAAAAGTCGCATTTCCAATACACAGCACGAGAAGAAAGGACCAATTGGGGTCTCTCTGTGTGTGTGTATAGCCAGGATTGACAGGGCCATCGATCGCACATTGCTAAATGCGTTGGGTCTTATGTGTGTTAACAAATGGTCCTTTTTTCTCGTGCTGTGTATTGGAAATGCAACTTTTGAAAATGGGATATTTTTCTTTAAATGATGCTAATCATAGTTTATCCTTGTTGTTAGGGGGCAAATTTGGTATCAAAGTATGCCTAAAAGATTCATCTAAATGCCTATCTAGCCTGTTTGGTCAAAACAAAATTAAATGTTACTCAAAATGACATAAACAAAGTGGTATACTTTCTTTTGTTGAACCCTTTACCACCAATCATTGACATAGAAGGACATTTATACTTATGGGATTTGTAAAGTCAACTTCAATTTTTACCATACGCATGATAAAAAAATAATTCACCATGAGAAGAATACAAATAATTTCCCTTTAAGCCTATTTAAATATGTAATCTTCCACTTTCACGTTACTCTACTTTATTGTGTGAATTACCATTGATACATACTAAAAAAAATGGGTTTACTTGCCTAGTTAGTCACACTTTTGATGGATGTGCCCCTTTTTCAGGATTTTAACTTTATAAGTTGTCCTTGACAATGAAATCAAATTGGGCATGGTTCAGTGGTTTCAATAAGGATTAAATTAATCCTTGCTGAAAGAGAGTCGAGTCCTGTGGTTTTTTTTATACACCCTGCATATTCAAATTACATTCCTTTAAATTACACATAAACAGTTACAGACTATACTGATTTCCAGTCTTTACTTTCTGGAATTGCATTGAAGATATCCGAAACTAACATTATAGTAGTATGCAGCAATGTTAAATGTGGCTATATTTAATGCACAGTCATTAATTATTTTTCTTTATTAAAATGGTGTGCGTGTGCATTTAATTATGGATCTACTTTATCAGTATTATTATTTTATATGAGCGGTGAAATTGTGGAAAGTGTACTTCTGCTGAAGAGGTACTTGCCATCCTCGCTGCTGCGGAATAACAACGTTCTGTGGTTGTGGCCGAGCTGCTCTTGGATTCTCTGGTTGGTAATGGTCATTGATGTGACTTTGGTTCCTGAATTTTAGGTCTTGCTGATGATGCCGATGACACGGAACTTTGCTGTAGAGTGTAGATTGTGTTGCTGGTTTTCAAACGTTTTGTCGAGCCTGAAATGGAAATATTTGTGCTATTAAACCACATATCTTATGACAATTGTGGAATATTTCGTTAAATTTGAATAACAAATGAACACCGGTGCGTTAATGAAATACAAAGTTGAATTTTGCAATTTTGAGAGAAAAATTAAACATACTAGTTCAAATGAACATAAAGCCGTGTCAACTAAATTAATTTACATTTTTCCTTTTTCACTTATTAACTAAACACAACGGTAACAGTAAGCAATATATCACAGTGAAATCATTCTCTCAATATGTTAATCTAGCATTCAAAATACCCCCCCCCCCCCCAAAAAAAGCAACACCTATCAACTAACCAACTAACCAATATACAAACAATAATATACTAACAAACAGACCAAAAAACAAAAACAAACAAACAAACAAACAAACAATCAAACGATTATATTCATGCTCACCTTGAATTACATTACATTGGACACATTGGCTTTCTGTTTGGTGCTTGTATTAACCTTATCTGATCGGAGATACTGCGATAACCGCTAATTTCTTTAATGATCTTCTCTGGTACGTCGCCTCGGAACATTCTTGTGATGGTTTCTCCGCAAACTGTGTACGGTATGGTAGCCTGACGCGCCAGCGTCAGCACACAACTTCTCTGTCACGTTGACGATGGTATTCTCCCCAACAGGTCTCTTACTGTGCCACACTTGATCGATAATGTTGTTTTTAACTTTACTACAGTTCGATCTAAAAGCGCATGAGTACTTGTTTTTTACACAAACCTATACTTAATGGATTACATCCATAGGCCCTACTTAATACCAATTTTATCCGTGGTCATGCATATCCAACTTCCAATTTAAGTTTGTCGATATGTTTTCCACTCGGTCATTGATTCCAGTTTTGACAGCTCACAACCTAAATCGTATACAGGCTAATTGAAACCCTCCATGCGTATTCAGCAGTATCTTATGCTACACATCATAAGCGGTGTTTCTAAAATACGGAAATTTAACTAATAATTTTCGTTGGAAATGATGTTTTTTTAATCTCAATTTTAACATTTTAGAGCAGGTTCTGGTAAGCGTCGCGAAGTGTATGATAGATAAGTCATTCGCAAACAGTGCCTATCGGCGGCTGGTGCACTCATGCAAGGCCTCGAGCGATTATCAAGACGAATGCACAGTAGCTCATCAATTATCCTTATCAGATTTCAAGGTGAGAGATGTACATTCTAAAAACATTTAAAGAGATTACGTCAGGATATCAAGGTCTTGCGACTATAGTTCGTTCCGATTAAAATGGACACTATTTTGTTTTGTTTATTACTAAAAACTATGTTTTCGCCCGGAGGCTCTTCAGGTGAATAAATTATCAATGTATATAGATGCATATTGATAATAACACAGTAAACATAGACAAGGGTGATGTACAAACTTGTCAGGATCTAGCAAAACATAGATACAAAATGTCGTATGGACGTTAACGAAAAAGGCATAGGCCTATTGGCCGAACAACATTAGGGGACAACTTCAGCATTTTCTAGTGGAGTAAATAGTTTTTACCTTCTTCACTCGGATCTGTAATTCAAATCTTGACCTTGGGTTCTCTACCATGCCTGAAGGTGACAGGTACCTGCAAAACCAGTTTGTTTGAGGCAACATGGCTTCATTAAATTGAATGCATTCATCAGTAAGGCCAAATAAAAATAAAAACTAGTTTCTCGTCCTTACTTTTGAAAAAAGGAGGATGAGGGCACTTTTTTTTTAGTAAACAATGCAAAATCACCATTACCAGCGTAGTATTGCATGATTGATTGCATAACTTGAAGAGGACGATGCCTTTATAAAATCTTTTTATTTCATGGTTCTGGGGGAGCAGGGTTGTGAACACAAAACCTGCTAGTATTATCTATCAAAGGAATAAAAATGAAATTTATTTTATACATTATTACCCTATTTTGCTTAGTATTTTCTCGGGAATCATCAGTTTAACATAAGCCCTATCCTTTTTTAATATCTTGATGTTCTGCGCAGTAGTTCCAAATTCAGCAATCTTATCTTGGTCGATACAATTTCAGGAAAAGTGTAATAAAATAAAGGCCTACATGAAATGATTTTGCTAAGGGCCCTGGGCGTTTTATGGGATAACTATGGCCGTCGCTATAAGGGATGAAACCCCCAATATGTAGTCAGCAAATTCATGCAGCAGTCGTCAAAATGAAAGAAAAGGAAAAAGAGAGAAAAAGAAAAGAAAAGGGAAAACAGAAAAAGAAAAGGAAAAATCGCACGGTTTTTATCAGTTTTCTCTATAACATTTTCCTTTATTTAGCCGACTGCTGAATAAATTTGTCGACTTCATGTATAAATTTGCCGACTATTTGACTATTTGGGTCACACCTCCCTCACACACATACCCTCTAGCGACGGCCCTGCGCCCGAATATGGCAGTAGTTTCCCCCGACTGGCTGTAATTTCCCCCGACTGATCCCCCCCCCCCCCCCCCCCCCCCCCCCCCATTGCGCACGCTACTGCATATGCATGTATTTAAACCACGCATGTTTGCGCACACCGATATCCATGTAACATTCCCATTTATATAACAGATATCCCATGATTAAAAGGCTTAAGGGCCTATCCGAATTACTATAGTGTTAAACTAACAACACTACACACTTGCACGCTCACGGTCTGGGTTTGATTCCCGGCGCATAAAGACCCTTATTCATCCTGATCATAGTTTAACTCATACAAAAACACGCCCGGGAGTTCTCTTTTTATCCTGGCTGTATGATTGACTTCTTGTTCTCGTCTCCTCGTGCGCCGTTTTGTAGGTCTACTCAACGGTTTGCACTGCGGAGACACGGTCCTTTTACCCGCCTCGTAAGACCCAGTTTGCGCCACGAACGCGTACGCACCTTATAGTCTGCGCCATTACGCGTGCTACCCGCGACAGTGATCGCATGTGCCATGTTTTGTTTATATGCGGGCGCGTAGCAACAGTGTAAGAGTTTGTTGTTTACATAATATAGAAAAGTTTGTAAAATATTTTATTTGTCGGTTGTATAGCCTTGTATACGAGCGTAAATGCTTATTACTATGCGATCTTTAAGGATAACAAACGGCCTATCTATATAGAAATGTAGCTATGTCCATTAAGTCACAATTTTGTCCAAATAGTAGCTAGCCGGGTTAAGGGTGCATACCACTATTACGCGCTAACGTGTGTTTCTATGGGAAAGATGCCTCGGAACACGGCAATATCTTGAGTTACATTGCGACTCATTGAATGAAATCTTGGAATATTTATTAACACACATAGATCATACCTGGGTCAAAAACTCAGATGGGGGTGACCGTTTAAATTTTTCTATATTTCCCCCTTTATACGGAGTAGTATTTTTAACCCGAAATTACACCTTGTAGCCCGTTGTGACCAATGTGTATCCCTCCGCCAATATTTTCTAACAAAACAGTAGATGTATACTCTTTTCATTCGAATTATCTCAGGTACACTTCAGTGAACAAATATAGACCAAATTCAATAATTTTGAATGACATATCATGTCAATATTAACCATTCTTTCCGTTATTTAGGAACTACATTCGTGATCGCGATCGACGGAAGCTGGGCGTTGGACTGTAATAGTGGTGTGCAAATCAAAATGTCGGTAGTGGGCGGAGCGTGACTCGTTGCTACGTGGGGCGAAGATCCCTGCGCATTGCAATTGCACGGGCAGATTGGCAGGGATCCGCGCTCGGAGTCAATGGACGGACGGACAGACTCGGCAAAAATAGTCGCACCTTCGATTGACTTCAAACTTTCTGTGCGAGTGCGTATGGGTCCCACGACGAACCAGTTTATGTTTGATTTTCTTATTTTGGGTTAGATTTCGTGAAATTCAAGTTTTTTTAGCCCGTTGCTACGTTATTGCTACGCGCCGCGTATACGCTGGACACGCCATGGCGATGGTCGGCGCACCGCACGCGTAATCGGGTTATCGCCAGCGCACGCGTAATTGCGCGGTTACCGGCGCACGCGTAATGGTGCAAACCGTAAGGTGCCCACGCGTTAGTGGCGAAAAGCGTAGTTAAAGGAATGGTGTGAGCAAAATATCATCTATGGTACTTGCACTAACGTTTAGGCCTAGGCCTACATGCGTACTGGAGAAATAATTTAATATCAATAGGCCGAAAAATAAAATAAACGGATCGGATGGCTCACAAGGCTGAACTGGAAATAAAGTGATCATGGTGAGATCCCGCCCCCACCAACAATATAAAAGACCCACTAAATAGAACCAGTGGCGTCGCGGACCTATTTAATACACGTGTTCTATTGGAGACTTGAAAACTTTTATGGGATGGGGGCGTCGTAAAATCTAGGGTCCCGTGACCCCCCCCCCCCCCCCCCCCCCCCCCCTCCCCTCCTCTTCCGCCGCCTCACCAACTACCCACTATAAAACTCAAATCCTAGGCCTACATAATATGAACACATGGATTATTAAGGGCACATGGGTTCCTGGAGTATGGGGTGGAATATTAAGGGCGCCCGTGATAACTGGATTTCAAGGGTGACCCTTGACACCCCCTTCCTCTTCCGCCGCCTCACTAACTACCCCATTATAAAACTCAAATCTTAGGCCCACATAGTAAGAATACATGGATTAGAAAGGGCACATGGGTACCTGAAGTATGTGGTGGAATATTAAGGGCACCTGTGATAACTGGATTTTATAGTAAAGGACCACCTGATCAAAGATACCTACGTGTGAGGGTTAGTTCATACTATTTAAATTTCTTTGTGCACAAATCCAAAAGAAGTGAAGGATGTTACTCACTGTTTAAAAAGACAATAACTACCAAAGATAAGAAATCCAGAAGCGACACGGACACGACTAAAAGGTCCAGTGGTAGTCCCCTACATCGAGGGTGTTTCTGAAAAAGTAGCCCGGGTTTTCAAGAAACATGGTTTCTCAACAGCCATGAGACCCCACCAAACCCTACGCAACATGCTTGTGCACCCAAAGGACAAAATAGATATGCACAAGAAAGCAGAAGTGATATATGAAATACCCTGTTTGGACTGTTCCAAAACCTACATCGGTGAGACTGGACGCGCTTTTGGCGTCAGGCTTCAAGAGCATCAGAAAGAGGTCAAGAAATTTGAAGTCAAACCTTACACCAGAGCCTCACGAAAAATGTCAACGAACAGCGAACAATTCAAATCAGCCATCACTGAACACGTAGCGGCTACAAACCACAACATAGACTGGGAGGGACATATAATCGACAGCGAATCGCATAAGACCACCAGATGGCTTAAGGAAGCTATCTGGATCAGGAGGAGAGAAAAGAAAACACTAAACAAGGACGAGGGGGCCTACAAGCTGCATAACATCTACGATCAACCAGGGGTCAACTCCTTCTGCCCACGCCCTCTTCGACGGGTATCAGTCACTATAAAAACCCAGTGAGCAGAAGTCAGAGTTGCCAGTTTGATGAAGCTACCAGCGTGGTAGTGAAACGTCATTAAACAGTGAGTAACATCCTTCACTTCTTTTGGATTTGTACACAAAGAAATTTCAATATTATGCCTACAAACAATCCAGATGAACTTATTCAAAGAAAAAAAGGGTTAGTTCATGTCTCATTATGGGATACCTATAATAATATTTAGCGTAGTCTAGGTAGTACAGGCACCGTGGCACTGATGGGCAGCTGGAGTATCAAAGACATAAACCATAGATCATGTTTATACGCTATGACAACTTATATTATAGTACTTCAGCTAGCGAGGACCCGAGCGTAGCGAGGGTACCCGCTAGTCTTATATATAATACGGAGTTGCCCATTTTTGTACGGAGATGTTCTCTCCTATCCGCACCTTCGATTGACTTCAAATTTTCTGTGCGAGTGCGTATGGGTCCCATGATTATCCAGTTTATGTTTGATTTTTTTTTAATTTGGGTTAGATTTCGTTAAATTTGGGCTTTTTTAGCCCGTTGCTACGTTATTGCTACGCGCCGCGTATACGCTGGGCACGCCATGGCGATGGCCGGCGCACCGCACGCGTAATCGGGCGATCGCTGGCGCACGCGTAATCGGGCGACCGCCGGCGCACGCGTAATCAGGCGATTGCCGGCGCACGCGTAAACGGGCGATTGCCGGCACACGCGTAATCAGGAGATTACTGGATGGCGCAAACCGTATGGTGCACACGCGTTAGTGGCGCAATTTTTTATGAGGTACTGGTAAAAGCAAGCAATCCGTGCTCCGTAGTGGAACCGTACACTACAAGATAACGGGGCACGATGAGACAACAGCAAAAAGTCAATCATATAGCTAGGGTACTATACAGTACAAGAAACCTTTGAAGGCACTGGGGGCTAATGCCGGTGCAAACCGTAGGCATATGCAGGATAACACAGTTAATACAGGGAAAATGCATTATGCCAGTGCCTCAAATCCCATCGCGGACCCATCCACAACGCGGGCCACGACCAGGGGCGGAAATTTCTTGTTTGGTGTGGGGGGGGGGGGGGGGGGGGGATGATAAGTGTGTCCCCCAAAAAATGAAATTGAGCTGGTACCATCTATCTATGCGGTGCGCAGCACTGCATTCCGAGCTATGCTCGGACAGGGGGTGTCTGAAGGGGGATGTGCCCCCCTCATAAGTCGAGAAGAAAAAAAATCAATTTTCACATTTGGTGCGATCTGTTGTATACTTTTGACCAATATTGTATTGAAAAGCCATCGCTTCATTTTCAATAAATATTTTGTTTTTTATCAATGCACGAAAGAAGTTGAGCCTTTTTTTATACTGATATATTCTTGATTTTAGTATAGATGGTTTCAAATCTCCAACAGGGGGAGTCTGAGGGGGGAGGTGCCCCCCTCATAAGTAGAACATTTTTCAATTTTCAAACTCATTTGGTGTGATCTGGTGTATACTTTTGACCAATGTTGTATTGAAAAGCCATCGCTTCATTTTCAATAAATAGGCCTATTTTGTTTTTTATCAATGCACGAAAGAAGTTGAGCATTTTTTTATACTGATATATTCTTGATTTTAGTATAGATAGTTTAAAAGCTCGAACAGGGGTATTCTGAGGGGGGGATGTGCCCCCGCTCAGAATTTGATTTTTTTTAAATTTTCGAACCCATTTGGTGCGATTTGGTGTGTACTTTTGACCAATATTTTATTGAAAAGCAATCACTTTATTTCTGATCAATATTGGCTTTTTAAATAGGCAGATAGGCCTATACCAGAAAGAAGTTAATTAGTTACCTCCAAAAGATGGATTCTAGTCAACGTACGTACGCGTATGTATCCTGACCAACGTAGGCCTACAATAAACTCCAAACATTCTTATATCCCTCGCATGCCTCCCTGCCCGCCTTTCTTTCTCTTTTTCCTTTTTTCCCCCTTTTTTCCTTTTTTTTTTGGTAGATGTGAAAAATCAGGGGGGGATTACAAAAGTGGGGGGGGGGGATATATCCCCCCCCCCCCGGGATTTCCGCCCTTGGCCACGACGCAGAAATATGGATAGGCTAGAAAACCGTTAAAGTTGGGACCCTATTGCGTCACATGCATACACTTGACAAAAATTACA
The DNA here is from genome assembly GCA_035610835.1 of Ophiura sarsii. NCBI lineage: Eukaryota > Metazoa > Echinodermata > Ophiuroidea > Amphilepidida > Ophiuridae > Ophiura > Ophiura sarsii. The sequence continues at coordinate 5,396 of JAYJML010000642.1, read as the reverse complement.
TGTGATAATGCTCCAAGCCTAATAACTCAAAAAGTATAAATCCAAAGTGTGCAAAAGTATACATTGTTAGAAAGCTGAGATATCTAGGATTGTGAATATCTAGTGTTTGTTCCAGTATACAGGGTGACTTAGGAAATATATAGGGTGTAACAAAAGAAATATTACTATGAAATGTAATTTACTGTATGCTTCCTAATTTAAACATAGTGCATTAAAATAAATATTGAACCCCAGATTTAAGAAGCCAAAGGCAAGGCACTTCCGGTCATATATTATTTGTAGGGGTTAATTAATTGTCAAATGAAAATACAGGGTGATCAAAATGTGTCAATTTTTACGTAAAAAACTATATACTCTGTGTGGATAGTATGACAAAAATGTATATAAATGTTGTTTGTTCAAATGAAACACTTAAATGAAGTTTATGAACATACCTTTCTGGTAGAAAGGTACAATTCATTCAAATTTTATTATACAGGGTGTCCAAAAATGAAGAAAACAAATTTGGCTGATTACTTACAACCTCATTTCTGTATTATGAATTGATTACAATGTTATGCCTTGCATTAATTGCACTGACATCTTTCTAACATACATAGTTAAAACTGTTGATCTATAGAAATCTAGCATTGGATATTGAACAATTTGAAAATGATATGTTTTGATTATAGTAGGGTGACGGCGATGGACATGTTAAATCCTAAACACTAAAAATTGATATTATTGTGCGGATTTGGTGGATAAAATAAGCACTTCCTAGGTAATTAGTATCAATATAATTAGCAAAGATTATCTAAAATATTAAGGAACATTCATCATTAGGTCCAACTTCATTAAACACTGCAGAGATATTGTGTCCCCCCCCCCCAGTTACCATTTGAAATGGGTAATAATCTGCCGTTGATACATTTTCAGATGGTATTTGTTGTATGTAATTAATTAGTAAAATTTTAATTAATTGGGGATGTAATTAACACTAATTAAGGTTTGGTAATTATAATAATGATACTAATCACACAAAATAATAATTCAATGAACTAATAATATACACAAGGTTTAATCATTTATTTTGCCCATCCCATTGGAAATACATAGCATGCATCCTCACCCGCATGTATCCTCACCCGCCTCCACGCTGACTAATTGTAATTAACGAGTTATAGTAATTAATCTCAACTTGATTTATACATTTTTCTTATAGATACTATTAAAGCAATAAATTATCTTCCAAATGAGACTAATATACTCAATTGTGATGTATGGTTTGAAAAATATAAGCATTTGAATGGCAAATAAGCGAAAAAATGTTGCCCATCCCATTGGAAATACATAGCGTGCATCCTCACCCGCATGCATCCTCACCCGCCTCCACCCTGACTAATTGTAATTAGCGAGTTATATTAATTAATCTCAACTTGATTTATACAATTTTCTTATAGATACTATTAAAGCAATAAATTATCTTCCAAATGAGACTAAATATACTCAATTGTGATGTATGGTTTTAAAAATATAAGCATTTGAATGGCAAATAAGCGGGAAAATGTGACAAATCCACCCTTTTTAGGGTCCCAACTTAAGAAATGTGACCTGATGTCTTTCATAAATGGGTATAGACCTTTAAAAACAAGGACCTGTTAGTGTTAAATAAAGGAACGGTGTGAGCAATATATGCATGGTAATTGCACTTACGTTTTAGGCCTACATATGCCTACTGGATAAATAATTTAATGTCAATAGGCCGAAAAATAAAATAAACGGATAGCTCACTGAACTGGGTACAAAGTGATCATGGTGAGACCTCGCCTCCCGCCAACTATAAAAGACGCAGGCCATAAAACTTAAGACCCCACTAAATAAAACTAATGGCGTCGCGGACCTATTTTATACACGTGTTCTATGGGAGACTTGACACATTTTCGTGAACTCTAGGGGTCACGACCCTCCGCCTCACTAGCCCCACTTTTGAACACATGGGTAGACCTGTCTGGATTATTATATATAGGGCACGTGGGGTACTTGGGGTATGGGTGGAATCATTAAGGGCACGTGTGATAACTGGATTTTAAGGATGTATGCGGTAGGACCTACCTGATCAAAGAGTAAGATACCTACCTGAGTCATGTGAGTGGTTATTTCATGTCTCATTTGGGTTACCTATAATAATATTTAGCGTATCTGGGTAGTGCTTATTAAGATCCCTGGATTACTACGGGTACTGTGGCACTAATATTAGTACTAAGGGCAGCTGGAGTATCAAGAACTTAAACTATATTGCTATATCACAATAGCCTATTATGCTTTGATTACTAACTGCACACTATCTTCTAGCGGGCACATCCGGGCTTCCCTTACTTGATAATCTGGATACGACCGGCATTTGGGGTATAGTGGGTATATGTACAACATGTTGTGGTGTATGGGGTAACTGCAACATTGTTTCCCCAAAAATGAGGTATTGAAATTGGGTTCGAGATTCAAAGATGGCACGAAACTCAGATTTCTATGAATTATGAACAAAGTCTATTTCAAATGAACAAGTATTTCAGCTATACAATTTTGAACTCATGTCTTATGCCCATTTGGCTACAAATCCTGCATGAATCTAATTTAGATCATACATCAGCTAGCGAGGACCCGAGCGTAGCGAGGGTACCCGCTAGTCTATATAATAATACGGAATCGCCAATTCTTGTACGGAGATGTTCTCCCCTTTCCGCACCTTCGATTGACTTCAAACTTTCTGTGCGAGTGCGTATGGGTCCCACGACGAACCAGTTTATGTTTGATTTTTTTAATTTGGGTTAGATTCCGTGAAATTCGAGGTTTTTTAGCCCGTTGCTATGTTATTGCTACGCGCCGCGTATACGCTGAGCACGCCATGGCGATGGCCGGCGCACAACTCGCGTAATCGGGCGATTGTCGGCGCGCGCGTATTCAGACGATTGCTGCCGGCGCACGCGTAGTCAGGCGCCGATTGCCGGCGCACGCGTTATCGGGCGATACCGGAACACGCGTAGGTGCACACGCGTTAGTGGCGCAAAGCGTAGTTTGTTATGTGGTAGAGTAAAGGCGGCAAGCATCCGTTGCTCCATAGTGCAAACCCTATAGTACAAGAAAACGGCATGATGAGACAACAACAAAAAGTCAATCATATAGCCAGGGTATACGGGAACCCCTTTGAAGGAACTGGGAGCAAGGCCGGCGCAAACCGTATAAGGCGCAAACCGTAGGCCAGCATCCAGGATAACATATTATATAATAATATAGTGACAGGGAAAATGCGTTTATACGACAGTGCCTCAGTCCCATCGCGGACCCATCCACAATGCGGGCCACGGGTAGGTCGCGCTATATAAAAACATAGATAGGCCAGAAACCGTGATAACATATTATACATGGGGGATAGGCCTGTAAATAAACAAGGAACTGTTAGAGCAAAATATGCATGCCGAAATAGTCCTACTGGAGATATAATTTAATGTCAATAGGCCGAAAAATAGAATAAACGGAGGGCTAACACTGAACTGGGTGGGTACAAAGTGATCATGGTGAGAACCCACCTCCCACCAAACATGAAAGACCCCCTATAAAACTTAATAAAACCACTAAAAAAACCCAGTGGCGTCGCGGACCTAAATTTATTTATTACAGCGGCGGCGTGTTCTATGTGTTCTATGAGAGACTTGTCAACTTTTAGGGGGGGGGGGGGCGTGCGTCCGCGAAGGGGGTTGTGAAATATTATAGGCCTACACGCCGTGTGTATGAACACATGGGGTGGGTAGGCCTGTCTGGATTATAAGGGTACACTGGGTACCTGGAGTATGGAATATTAAGGGTACCTGTGATAACTGGATTTTAAGGATGTATAGGGTAGGGCCTACCAGAGTGGTTATTTCATGTCTTATTATGGGATAATAATATTTAGCGTTTCTGGGTAGGCCTTATTAAGACCCCTGGATTATTAAGGGCGCCGTGGCACCGGTATTAGGATTAAGGGCACCTGAGTATCAAGGACCTCTTGCTATTTCACAATAGCCTACGCTTTGATCATGTTGACTACTAACCGCACACTACTATCTTATATACCATGTATAGGCCTACACTATGGGGTATGGGGTATGGGGTTGGTACTGCACATTTTGGGGGGGTTTGTTTGTTTGTTGTTCGTTTGTTTATACCGTCGGTCCGTACGGACACACGCTTGGGTCCTGAAGGGACCAGGCTCAAGCAAAATGCTCGGGCCAGGCTTAAAAAGCCTATATAAGTATGCTGGCTGAATGAAATGAATGTTGAGCCACTTCCAACAAATGGGGTAACTATAACATTGTTTCCCTCCTAAATGGGGTATTGAAATTGGGTCCGAGATTCAAAGATTTCACAAAACTCAGATTTCTGTGAGCAAAGTCTATTTCAAATGAGAAAAAAAATCAAATCAGGGATCTACAATTTTGAACTCATTATCTATGCCCATTTTGCTACAAATCATGAAGGTATCTAATTTAGATAATAATACTTATCTAGCGAGTGCCCGAGCGTAGCGAGGGTCACCCGCTAGTATAATAATAATACGGAATCGCCAATTCTTGTACGGAGATGTTCTCCCCCTTCCGCACCTTCGATTGACTTCAAATTTTCTGTGCGAGTGCGTTTGGGTCCCACGACGAACCAGTTTATGTTTGATTTTTTAAATTTGGGTTAGATTTCGTGAAATTTGAGTTTGTTTAGCCCTTTGCTACGTTTTTGCTACGCGCCGCGTATACGCTGGGCACGCCATGGCGATGGCCGGCGCACTACACGCGTAATCGAGCGATCGCCAGCGCGTGAGTAATCAGGCGATTGCCGGCGCACGCGTAATCGGGAGATTACCGGAACACGCGTAATGGCGCAAGGCGCACAAACGTTGGTGGCGCAAAGCGAAATTTGTTATGGGGTAGTGTAAAAGCAAGCAATCCGTTGCTCCGTAGTCCAAACCGTACAAGACAAGATAACGGGGCATGATGAGACAACAGCAAAAAGTCAATCATATAGCCAGGGTATACAGTACAAGATCCCTTTGAAGGAACTGGGAGTAAAGGCCGGCGCAAACCGTAGGCCTACATCCAGGATAACACTGTGTTAATACAGGGGAAATGCATTATGCCAGTGCCTCAAATGCCATCGCGGACCCATCCACAACGCGGGCCACGGCGCAGAAATATGGATAGGCAAGAAAACCGTGATGTCTTTGATATAAATGGGTATAGGCCTATATAATAACAAGCAGGGCCTAGGCCTACCTATTAAATAAAGGAATGATGTGAGCAAAATATCCGTGGTAGGCCTACACTGCACTAACGTCTTAGGCCTACATAATGCCTACTGGAGAAATAATTTAATGTAAATAAAATAAACGG
>JAYJML010000457.1:0-32000 GCA_035610835.1 Ophiura sarsii | reverse complement strand
AAATGAAAATAAATGAAAAAAACAAGGCAACGAGGCAACGAAAGAAAAAAATTAGGAGAACAAATAAAAATAAACGTGGAAACGGGGCAACAGAATAAGATATGAAAAAATAAATGAAAATAAATGAAAAAACAAGGCAACGAGGCAACGAAAGAAAAAAAATAGGGGAAAAAATAAACGTGGAAACGGGGCAACAGAATAGGAAATGAAAAATAAATGAAAATAAATGAAAAAACAAGGCAACGAGGCAACGAAAGAAAAAAATTAGGAGAACAAATAAAAATAAACGTGGAAACGAACAAAAGAATAAGATATGAAAAAATAAATGAAAATAAATGAAAAAAACAAGGCAACGAGGCAACGAAAGAAAAAAATTAGGAGAACAAATAAAAATAAACGTGGAAACGGGGCAACAGAATAAGATATGAAAAAATAAATGAAAATAAATGAAAAAACAAGGCAACGAGGCAACGAAAGAAAAAAATTAGGAGAACAAATAAAAATAAACGTGGAAACGGGGCAACAGAATAGGAAATGAAAAAATATATGAAAATAAATGAAAAAACAAGGCAACGAGGCAACGAAAGAAAAAAATTAGGAGAACAAATAAAAATAAACGTGGAAACGGGGCAACAGAATAGGAAATTAAAAAATATATGAAAATAAATGAAAAAACAAGGCAACGAGGCAACGAAAGAAAAAAATTAGGAGAACAAATAAAAATAAACGTGGAAACGGGGCAACAGAATAGGAAATTAAAAAATATATGAAAATAAATGAAAAAACAAGGCAACGAGGCAACGAAAGAAAAAAATTAGGAGAACAAATAAAAATAAACGTGGAAACGGGGCAACAGAATAGGAAATTAAAAAATATATGAAAATAAATGAAAAAACAAGGCAACGAGGCAACGAAAGAAAAAAATTAGGAGAACAAATAAAAATAAACGTGGAAACGGGGCAACAGAATAGGAAATTAAAAAATATATGAAAATAAATGAAAAAACAAGGCAACGAGGCAACGAAAGAAAAAAATTAGGAGAACAAATAAAAATAAATGTGGAAACGGGGCAACAGAATAAGAAATGAAAAAATAAATGAAAATAAATGAAAAAACAAGGCAACGAGGCAACGAAACCGGAACCAGTGAGGAAGCGAAAATAGAGGTTTAACATGGTTAGGGCGCTGTTTAGGTGCCTGTAGCGGAAAAGTTGATCTAGATTGGTGAAGAAAAATCAAGTTTAAAATAAAATTCAACACAAATCTAAGACATTCATGCAAAATTAAAACTTCCAACATTGTTACTAAGGATAGAAACACGGGCTTGAAAACGGGCCGAAATGCGTGTATTTTAATGGGTGACTTATTTAGTGGTGTGTCCCTCTTCTCGAAGACGTGTTTGTGGTGTGTGGACAGGTGGCCTATAACTTTAGGTTTATCGCGAAACAGAAAAAAATCCATTGATCATCCATCCTTTTCTGTTGGATTGAAAAGGGACAAAATATGCCCCCTTTTCTATCCCACAATGCATCAGAAAAGGATAATCAATGGATTTGTTCCGATTGGCGATAAATAAAGGCTTGTACTTGAAAAACTCTCATTTCATCTCATTTTTTCGCCGGTTTTATTTTGTCAATAAATTTGAATGAATGTCGTAAAATTACTAGTCTTTGTCAAAGACGCCTCTTGAGCCGAGCGCAGCGAGGCGCGAGAGTCGAGCGAAGCGAGACTTGTATTCCACAATTTTGATAGAGGGCGCTCACACCTATACAGAATACAGGGCCTTGATGAAAGGCTATAAAATTACTTACTAGGCCTACCATTAGGATAAAAGTACAATACAGCACTTTAAATAAAGTCTAAACACAATTATGCTAGCCTTGTCCACGAAACTTTTGACGAATCATCAAATGTAGGCCTAATAATTGTATATACCCGGGGGGGGGGGGGGGGGGGGGGTGGGCACTGACATTGGAAAAGGGTATAGGTATGTGCCGCGGAACTTACCCCCTTCACCCTCTGCTGCTAGCTCTTATGACCCCCTTTTGAGCCTGCATCAGTTCTAAGACCCCTAATTTTATTGAAAATTCAAAAATGTCGTCCAAAGCCCCAATTATTCGAAAATGCCGTATCATGTACCAAACCAAGACGCCTGAACTAGAACAATTCCCCACGGGTCACAAATCAGTGTACATACAATTATATACTGCCATGAGAGACTCTGGTCAAAACTAAGGGCCCGAGGTGACTGCAATAGTGCTATTTTGCTGAGGGCAGGCCCGTAACTAGTAACTTTTTTTGTACCAATGTACCTTTTTTGGGTACCAATGTACCTTTTTTGGGTACGAATGTACCTTTTTTTGTTACTAATGTACCTTTTTTTGTTGTGAAAACGCCCCCACCCACCCCAATTTTCCGAAAAACGCCCCATTTTCAATTATGTTAAGCGTTTTTTCTGGCCGTTTTGGACTAAAACATGTCCTAACCCCCCCCCCCCCCCCCCCCCCCCCCCCCCCGCTCTCAAAATTGTCTTATATGACTATGGGGAGTTTCCGATCTACACTCCGCTTAGATATCTATGACTAGCACTTTAAATAGCGCCCTCTATAGATAGATCAAACCCTTAGTAAATGTCATGACTATTATCAAAGCTACCGGAAGAATTACCAGCCAGAAAATCACCATAACCTGTCAAGGTAAGGAAAAATGCACCCATATTTTTGGTCTAATATAGATGAGGTGACCTATGATGTCATGTATTTACAAATGGGACACCCTCTGTTGTTTCCCTCCAGGCAGAATATACAGTAAAGTTAAAAGACAACATGAAATTTCTTTCTATTGAATTGTAAAACTCATTTAGTTTTAGGTTTTTTTTGTGAAATGCGATAGCTTATAGCATTCCTAAGCAAGTTTAAAGACAGTTTTGATAACAATTTGCTGTGACACCACAATCTAGTTAGAAAACCTGATCTGGCCTATGTAAACTATAGGAACTCTTGCCCTGTGTGTTTTGTCTCAAACCAACAGAGGGCGTCCTAAATGTCAACAAATGTCACCTCATCTATAACAAGGTATTTAAAACAAGGTATTTAAAAAAAACTGGACGGGGGAGATACAAGACTGTTGAAAGTTCAAGAACAGACATTAACAAACAGCGTTGCTACTATGTTTCCTAACAATTTAACTCTAAGGGATTCAAAAGTGTTTTTGATATCAAATGAAAGGTCCCATTTCTCATTACACTGATGATGCCCTTAAATCTAGAATAGGGTCAACAACCTTTAAGACGTATGGTTAACATTGATGAAGAAGTTGGATTGGGGTAATTAAAGTTGTATGGTGGACACCGAATCATTCAGAAATATTATAAGGACACATTGAGAAATAGGTTATGTAAAACTTTTTTTATGAAAGACTGGTACCTTCTGTTTAAAGTTTGAAAATGAAAATAGGCTTATCCATTTTATTTGCGGCGGTTTTAGACTTTGCTAAACATGCTCAGCATTAATATCAGTCCCGGGCATCAGTGCACGCAGTGTACGTATACAACACACTGACCCATCTGCAGGCCGTCAGCTACGCGGAAATCTCTGCACAACGCATGTATACCATACGCCAACATTTCCACCCTGAAAGTACGTTGTACTGCATTGCACTAACAGTGCATGGCAAAGGTCGAGGGGTTGTTGCCATATCATTGGGCTAATCATATTGAAGGGTGCACCTAGACTGTAACTCTCAGCCGCCCTCTTATGTCGCTATCTTGCAGGCTCCGATATTTGTACAGCTTTAGCGTCCGTACGGTAATATTGATGACTGGGGGATGTAGCCTAGGGTTCGCCATAATCATTGGGCTAATTGCGAGACCAAGGCAACACGGAACAAAGAGGCCGTGGACTCAGTGACTCAGTATATTACTAAGGGGGCTGGCATTTTCTTCGGAAGGGGGGGGGGGGGTCCCAAAAATGTGAATAGACCCAGACAATTTTTTCATGACCCCCCCTATCCAAGAGCTGCATATTTTTATGACCCCCCCCTACCAATACAGTCCATTATTTTGTGACCCCCCCCTCCCCCAACACACATTTCAGAAATGCTTTGATAAATTTGTGACCCCCCCCATTTTCAATGAAATAATTTTATGACCCCCCCTGTTTTCATGTCAAAAAAACTATGACCCCCCCCGGTATATTTGGGACCCCCCCCCCCTTCTGAAGAAAATGCCAGCCCCCTAAATCATATAATTAATACAAAATAGCATCCAAATAGCTTAGTATATTACTAAATGGCATCCAAATAGCTGAAATAACTTACTGTGTCCTCTTACCTTCATATTATAACAATATCAATTACATTTTACAACAAAATCGCTTCAGAAGATGATTAATGCAAGTTATTAATATTAGCAAATGCCGCGAATTTTAGGGGTTTGTGAAAAGGTTACGACTTAGAAACGTCGTTTCAAATGACGGGGTCGCTAATCTCCCCCGTCAAAAAACTGGACGGGGGAGATATAAGACTGTTGAAAGTAGGCTTGAGTTATCCCGTGCTTTTTCTCTTACGTGACACGGGTCATTCTATACGTGCGTGTCACGGGTACCCGTATCCCGTAAGTCTCACTCTCCGTGAATTCCCAAACCCAACCCACAGTAGAGCCCAAGCCCCGTAATAACCTGCATAGTGCATACCACCACGCAGCGTTCGATTTAACCAATGTAGCATCACGAAATACGACACACTTTTGAACACTAATGCACAAATATGTAGCAAAAAGTGCTACGCCAAAAGATTCCCTACTTGATCTCTGATCACGTACCATCAAAGCCAAACCTAAAGATTGAGTGTCATCTTCAAATAACTAAAACAAAGTATGGTAAATCTTGAAATATCGGCGGTTCATTTTCACTTTCGTCCAGAGTTAAAAATCCCATTGGTTTACACGTACTTGCGCAGAATTTTTCTGTCGGTTTAAAATGTGTACAAAATGGCGGAGTTCTGCGCATCTCGGAGAAGTAATAATCATGACGTCACTTCTAGTCTTGTTTTCGTGTCGCATGGCAAAGGTCGAGGGGTTGTTGCCATATCATTGGGCTAATCATATTGAAGGGTTCACCTAGACTGTAACTCTCAGCCGCCCTCTTATGTCGCTATCTTGCAGGCTCCGATATTTGTACAGCTTTAGCGTCCGTACGGTAATATTGATGACTGGGGGATGTAGCCTAGGGTTCGCCATAATCATTGGGCTAATTGCGAGACCAAGGCAACACGGAACAAAGAGGCCGTGGACTCAGTGACTCAGTATATTACTAAATCATATAATATAATACAAAATAGCATCCAAATAGCTTAGTATATTACTAAATGGCATCCAAATAGCTGAAATAACTTACTGTGTCCTCTTACCTTCATATTATAACAATATCAATTACATTTTACAACAAAATCGCTTCAGAAGATGATTAATGCAAGTTATTAATATTAGCAAATGCCGCGAATTTTAGGGGTTTGTGAAAAGGTTACGACTTAGAAACGTCGTTTCAAATGACGGGGTCGCTAATCTCCCCCGTCAAAAATAGTGTTTTCATAGAATATGATGGTAAAGAAAAGGAAAGGGGGCGTGACCTGAATTCTTGCATTATCAAGCATGTTTCAGGTGTTGGTCCAACATGTATTATGTGTGTGCTTCGCTAGTACAGTGTACATTGGTGTTATAATGCATTGAATGGGAGCCGTGGGTTCACAATTGGTGAAGGTAATATGGGACAGCCAGCATGACAGTATGCAAATGTCTTAAAGGTCCCGTATTACCCACACCTACCCTACTTTTTTCTTTTCTTTTTTGTAGCAATGTACCTTTTTTGTACCAATGTTCTTCATGCATTATTATCTCTTACATGGATTACTGGACCATTATTTATGGTTTTTTAACAGTTACTCTTTAAATAAATATGTCAAATAACTTTTCATACCAAAACAATGTCCTCAAAACAATTTCCCATATTACCTTCACGTGTAGGTAAGATGGGACATTTATGATGACGTCAGTATTTGATGATAACAGCCAAACCAAACATAGTATGACTCTGGTTTTTTTTATTACAATAAAGGTTTATAGATTACAAATAACAAACTTTGCTTGAATTTGAGTCAGTTATTTTGTATTTTAATTATGCAAATGTCTTAAAGGTCCCGTATTACCCACACCTACCCTATTTGTTTTATATACGTCATTCATATATATCTAGTTCCATAAAGTTCAAATTCAAAAATCATCCGGTAAGTTCCAATCTTCATCAGTTAAAAAGTTTTAAAAGTTCAAATCAAAGGCAGTGCATCAAACGATCGTTACGCTGCGCCCAGGGATGCAAATCGTGCGCTCTCTCGCGTCACGCGGAGTACAACGCCGCGTGAAACTACCAACGCACTGGTGCGCCGTAAATAGTCTTTTGGGGAGCCGTAAATAGTACTTTTGGGAGCCGTAAATAGTACTTTTAGCAAAATAGCGTGTTTATTTTTGATCATGTGACCCACTTTTAACCAATCAATGAATAAGAATATATGAATGACGTATATAATTATGACTTCATCCGGTGGTGGTGGTGGTGGTGGTGGTGGTGGTGGTGGGGGGGGGGGGGGGGGGGGGGGGGGGGGGGGGCTGTATAAAGAGAAAAAAAACCCGGGATGAACCATTTAGCCTAGGCCTATAAGTTTTATAGCTTGTCATTGCTACAATTAACATAGTTTTTTGAGTAAAAGAATGTTGGGCACTCCAAAATGAAATAACTTTAGATTTCTGCATACTATTTTTAGCAATAGGCTATGTTATTACACCTCATAAATATTCATGAGATAATAGGCATAAATCCTGCCATTTCATTGGTCAATTGAGCTGGCCACAGTGATAATAAATTGAGCTATTGAAGAAATTTAGCTATTTCCCGTGTGGTAGTTTTGACTATTTCCCTACAACCTCATCCCCAGAGTCACAGTGAGGTGTAATAAAGCAAATACTACATGGTATGATCGGGGCAATAGGGCACACTATTTGCCCTCGGTACTGGCTACAGGCCTACCACCCCTCACCCACCGGGTTCGGGGTGGTAGGCCTGTAGCCAGTACCTCGGGAAAATAGAGTGCACTATTTCCCCTCTAACCATGTAGTATTTGTATACTGCTATCTTTAGTAGATAGCAAATTTGATAAAATACTACCAATGGTACCAAACACCTAAATTCAAGTCAAATGCTTGCTTATATGAAGAAAAGGACTCCGAAGATGTATTAATATTGCACAAACACTACAAACAATATTTAAGGACAAATTCCACACTATAGTTAACCTTGTCTGATTTCATTTTATTGTGATTTGGTGCCGCCCAAGCCTGGCATACGGGATGTATTTATAACCAAGACAACGAGGATGTAAATAAGTCTTTAAAATTAGAGATTTCCTACATTTGGCAGCTTTGGGACTCTTTTTTGTATGTTTTTTTGAGGATTTAGTGACATTTAAGCTCTTTTTGCCATAGAGCAAGTACACAACAAAACTTGCCGCATCAGGGGAAGGCGTAAGTGTTGATAAATTTAGGGTAGTTTAGAAGTGCACTTCACACTCAGAATAAAAACTAAGCTTATAAATGTTGAGCTGCTAGATTGGGATGGTTGGAGTCCTGGACTTGTGGAAGGGGTGGGGGTGGGGGGGGGGGGGGGGGGGTGCACTATCATGTACCAAGACAAACCAGACACGTTGAAGATGAGCTTAGATTTGAGACCCATGTTTACTATCCATAATAAGTTTAAACATAGAATAACTTGTGTGCACTAAGAAACCATTTTGGGTATTAATTTTTCAACACATAGGCCTACGCCTGAACTATAGAACGATTCCCCACGTGTCACAATAATTGTGACTTCATCCGATGGTGGGGGTGGGGGAGGAGGTATAAATAGATAAACCCCGGGATGAACCATATATAGCCTATAAGTTTTATAGCTTGTCATTGCTACAATTAACATAGTTTTTTGAGTAAAAAATGTTGGGCACTCCAAATGAAATAACTCTAGATTTCTGCATACTATTTTTTTAGCAATATGCTGCTATCTTCAGTGGATAGCAAATTTGATTTTAAAAAAACTACCTAGTACCTATGGTACCAAACACCCAAATTCAAGTCAAATGCTTGCTTATATATGAAGAAAAGGACTCCGAAGATGTATTAATATTGCACAAACACTACAAACAACATTTAAAGACAAATTCCACACTTATAGTTAACCTCGTCTGATTTTCATTTTATTGTGATTTGGTGCCGCCCAAGCCTGGCATATACGGGATGTATTTCTAACCAAGCCAACGAGGATGTAAATAAGTCTTAAAAATGAGAGATTTCCTACATTTTGCAACTTTGGGACTATTTTTGTATATGTTTTTTGAGGATTTAGTGACATTTTAGCTCTTTTTGCCATAGAGCAAGAACACAAAACTTGCCGCATCAGGGGAAGGCGTAAGTGTTGATAAATGTAGGGTAGTTAAGAAGTGCACTTCACGTTCAGAATCAAAACTAAGCTTATTTAATAATATTGAGCTGCTACATTTACATAGTGGTTGGATGGTTGGAGTCCTGGAATAGTGGAGGGGTGGGGGCGGTGGGGGGGGGGGGGGGGGGGGGGGGGGGGGAGTGGCAGTATCATGTACCAAGACAAACCAGACACGTTTGAAGATGAGGTTAGATTTGAGACCCATGTTTACTATCTTTAATAAGTTTAAACATAGAATAACTTGTGTGCACTAGAAACCATTTTGGGTATTCATTTTTCAACACATATACGCCTGGACTATAAAACAATTCCCCACGGGTCACAATAATTGTGACTTCATCCGGTGGGGTGGGGGGGGGGGGGGGGGGTATAAAGAGAAAAAATCCCGGGATGAACCATTTAGCCTCTAAGTTTTATAGCTTGTCATTGCTACAATTAACACTAGTTTTTTGAGTAAAATATGTTGGGCATGCTCCAAAATGAAATAACTCTAGATTTCTCCATACTATTTTTTAGCAATATGCTGCTATCTTCAGAAGATAGCAAATTTGATCAAATACTACCTATGGTACCAAACACCTAAATTCAAGTCAAATGCTTGCTTATAATATATGAAGAAAAGGACTCCAAAGATGTATTAATATTGCACAAACCCTACAAACAACATTTAAGGACAAATTCCACAATATTAGTTAACTTCGTCTGATTTTTATTTTATTTTGATTTGGTGCCGCCTAAGCCTGGCATACGGGATGTATTTATAACCAAGCCAACGAGGATGTAAATAAGTGAGAGTTTTTCTACATTTGGCAGCTTTGGGACTCCTTTTTGTATGTTTTTTGAGGATTTAGTGACATTTTAGCTCTTTTTGCCATAGAGCAATTAAGTACACAAAACTTGCCGCATCAGGGGAAGACGTGTTGATAAGTGTTGATAAATCTAGGGTAGTTTGAGAAGTGCTCTTCACATTCAGAATCAAAACTAAGCTTATTTAATAATGTTGAGCTGCTAGATTTACATAGTGTTTGGATGGTTGGAGTCCTGGACTTGTGGGTGGGGTGCACTATCATGTACCAAGACAAACCAGACACGTTGAAGATGAGCTTAGATTTGAGACCCATGTTTACGAGTAAAAGATGTTGGGCACTCCAAATGAATAACTCTAGATTTCTGCATACTATTTTTTAGCAATATGCTGCTATCTTCAGTGGATAGCAAATTTGATTAAAAAAAAACTACCTATCAGGCGCTTCGTAACCGGGGCGGCAGGGGCGGCCATGGCCACTTTTTTGCAAAGAAAGAAAAAAAGAAGGGGGAAAAAAAAGAAACGGGGGGAAAGGGATTGCTTTTCAATAAAATATTGTTTAAAAGTACACACCAAATCGCACCAAATGGGTTCGAAAATTGAAGGAAAAAAATCCAATCTTCAGGGGGGCACATCCCCCCTCAGACTTCCCCCTGTTCGAGCTTTTAAACCATGTATACTAAAATCAAGAATATATCAGTTATGCTCAACTTCTTTCGTGCATTGATAAAAAACTAAATATTTATTGGACAAATTGAAAACAATTCTACTTCTGAGGGGGCACATCCCCCCTCAAAAACCTTGTCCGAGCATAGCTCGGAGGGCGTGCGCAGCACCGCTTAGAAGGTACCACCTCAATATTTACCTTTAATGGCCGTCCCACCTTTTGGTACCTTGCTACGCCCCTGCTACCTATGGTACCAAACACCTAAATTCAAGTCAAATGCTTGCTTATATGAAGAAAAGGACTCCGAAGATGTATTAATATTGCACAAACACTACAAACAACATTTAAAGACAAATTCCACACTATAGTTAACCTCGTCTGATTTTCATTTTATTGTGATTTGGTGCCGCCCAAGCCTGGCATACGGGATGTATTTATAACCAAGACAACGAGGATGTAAATAAGTCTTAAAAATGAGAGATTTCATATATACATTTTGCAGCTTTGTGACTCTTTTTTGTGTTTTTTGAGGATTTAGTGACATTTTAGCTCTTTTTGCCATAGAGCAATTAAGTACACAAAACTTGCCGCATCAGGGGAAGGCGTAATAAAATTTAGGGTAGTTTAGAAGTGCGCTTCACATTCAGAATCAAAACTAAGCTTATTTAATAATGTTGAGCTGCTAGATTTACATAGTCTTTGGATGGTTGGAGTCCTGGACTTGTGGAGGGGGGGGGGGGGGGGGGTGCACTATCATGTACCAAGACAAACCAGACACGTTGAAGATGAGCTTATAGATTTGAGACCCATTTTACTATCCATAATAAGTTTAAACATAGAATAACTTGTGTGCACTAGAAACCATTTTGGGTGTTCATTTTTCAACACATACGCCTGAACTATAGAACGAGGGGGGGGGGGGGGGGGGGGGGTATAAAGAGATAAACCACCGGGATGAACCATTTAGCCTATAAGTTTTATAGCTTGACATTGCTACAATTAACATAGTTTTTTGAGTAAAATATGTTGGGCATGCTCCAAAATGAAATAACTCTAGATGTCTGCATACTATTTTTTAGCAATATATGCTGCTAGTTATCTTCAGTAGATTTTTGATAATTTTTGATAAAATACTACCTATGGTACCAAACACCTAAATGCAAGTCAAATGCTTGCTTATATATGAAGAAAAGGACTCCAAAGATGTATTAATATTGCACAAACCCTATACAAACAACATTTAAGGACAAATTGCACGCTAAACCTCGTTTGATTTTCATTTTATTGTGATTTGGTGCCGCCCAAGCCTGGCACACGGGATGTATTTATAACCAAGACAAATATGTCTTAAAAATGAGAGATTTCCTACATTTGGCAGCTTTGGGACTCTTTTTTGTATGTTTTTTGAGGATTTAGTGACATTTTAGCTCTTTTTGCCATAGAGCAAGTATACACAGAACTTGCCGCATCAGGGGAAGGCGTAAGTGTTGATAAATTTAGGGTAGTTTAGAAGTGCACTTCACATTCAGAATCAAAACTAAGCTTATAAATGTCGAGCTGCTAGATTTACATAGTGTTTGGATGGTTGGAGTCCTGGACTTGTGGGTGGGGTGCACTATCATGTACCAAGACAAACCAGACACGTTGAAGATGAGCTTAGATTTGAGACCCATGTTTACTATCCATAATAAGTTTAAACATAGAATAACTTGTGTGCACTAGAAACCATTTTGGGTATTCATTTTCAACACATACGCCTGAACTATAGAACGATTCCCCACGTGTCACAATAATTGTGACTTCATCCGGTGTGTGGGGGGGGGGGGGGGGGGGGGGGGGGGGGGGGGTATAAAGAGTTAAACCACCGGGATGAACCATTTAGCCTATAAGTTTTATAGCTTGTCATTGCTACAATTAACATAGTATTTGAGTAAAATATGTTGGGCACTCCAAAATGAAATAACTCTAGATTTCTGCATACTATTTTTAGCAATATGCTGCTATCTTCAGTAGATAGCAAATTTGATAAAATACTACCTATGGTACCAAACACCTAAATTCAAGTCAAATGCTTGCTTATATATGGCTCATTCCATGAAGTTGGGGCATATTATGTGACATCCAAGTGAAATTTTCAAAATGGATATTTTCCAACTCTTTCTTCTTTTTTAGGTTCTACATTTACCAAAGTCCAATGTAGAACTTTTTATTTTAATGTAACATTTGGTGTAAAACCGCACATGTTCAACAGTTGGATGACATTTCCAAAAATCCTGATGCTACATGGACACCATTTCCCATTTCCATATCACTTTCTAATAAATTTGCTTAAGATGTGGGCCAAGTTTCTATACCTCAATTAACTACTTGGAACCACAAATACATGAAAAGAAACCAGATTTGTCTAGGTTGAACATAATTTAACGAACAAGACATCGTAGATTAACTGTTTTATGTAAAAACTCATTGAAAAGTGACTCTTTATTTTGCAATTTGTATAATGAATTTAAATAAAGTACATATCAATATTTGTTTGATGTAAAGTACTCTATAAACCATGCACATTGATTACATTATAGTCATAAAGTAAGTATATGAAGTATTATTTACCTGTATAATGTTATAAAATGCACTACCGATGCTACATGGACAGTCTTGTAACATTGTTAATAATAAGACTATTCATACTGTTACAATTATTTGAGTGTGAATGGTTTGTCTTACTTGTTCATCATATCAAGTAGATACACAGAATGAATTGCTTGAAATTTATCTTAACACTGTTCATGTAAAATTTACCTTTTCTGTGTACTTAAGTATTACGATGCTACATGGACACCGTGCCCTAAAATATTTGGAACAGCTTGAACAGGTGCATCTTTTTCAGATCAATAGAGAGGATGTACTATGATGTTAACTTTTTATGTTATAAGCACACGATAAAATTAATAACATGGATTGTAAAACTACAAATTACACAAAAAGATAACTTGCCATGAAGCATAAAACATAATTACCTATGATACACATACACCATTTCTTACAATTACACAATAACAATACACCATTGATCAAAGAAACTTAAGATGTCCACTGAAACAAACTTCATGCAGTGTTGTTCTTAAAGTACCCTTTGTGATCTTAGTCTCTTTGCTCGTTTCTGATTGAATTATCCTCTATTATTGATAAAGATGATTGAAAAGTTTGATCACTTAAAAAGTCAGTTTGCAAAAAAAAAAATTAATTGCCATGATGGATTTCTTTGGAAAGGTACTAGTTTTTGAAAATGATGGGTTCCTTATCTTCATCTCCATAAATTCCAGGACGATAGAACTGTCTTCTGAATTAATGTAAAGAACCTGCAAAGCAAAACAAAATAAACCCTATGGCTTAGTATCTTCATGGAACATTGTGTATTGATATTGGAGTAGATTATTTATTCATGTTGCACTTTTTGTGTTGCAGGAAAATATTTATATTAAAATCATGCTGGAGTATTTTATTTATTATTCATTTAACATGAAAAAGAATAGCAAAGGATAGGAGAACTTAAATGATTTACAATTATTTGTTTTATTTATAGTAAATAAAACTAAAATAAGGGAATGTTTATTGTGAATTCAGTGAAATGCTAATGGAAATGGTGTCCATGTAGCATTGTGTATTAATATATTTCATTAGATATACATCTCTCAAAATATGCCTTTTTTTCTGTAAAGTGTAGTAAAATGTAGGCAATGTTTTGAATGTTTTGGGTGATGGATAATTTCGAATGGGGTAATTGTTTTAGTCTAATTAGGCAAATTTTATGAAATGCTACATGGACATGGTGTCCATGTAGCATCGTATTGGTAAGCTATATTATTAGCATTAAAAGAGCAAAAACTAATTCATTATTAACTTCAAAGTTTATTAATGATGTGATTCTACAAAAAAATTACAATTTCAACGAACTATAACGATACCCAATGCAAAATATTGCCCATGCTATGCCCGATGCTACATGGACGCCAAATTATTATGGCGTCCGTGACTCAAAATTAATATCATAACATGAAAAGAAATTCTGATTCAGTGTTTCCCTTTCAATACAAATGCATTAATAAATACAGACATACAAGCAACATTAAGAAATAATTACAATCGCACTTACCATTCACAAAACTATCCAATGTTTACATTTTGATGCTACATAAAAGTCCCGATGCTACAACGGGACACCAGCGACTGAAACCTTGATAAAACTAGCCCACGTGTGGCAAATTCCAAACAAACCTGATAGCTATATTGACCTCTATCCTTACAAAAAGAAATATGGAATGTTTTATTTATCTCCAGGGGGGGGGGGGATTCCCACAAGTTGCATAGGATGTTTATCACGATGCTACATTTTATGGTTAGGACACCATGCACATGGCACGGTATACTTTTTCATGAATATATGGAATGGTCTTCATGAAATTTATTCTCATTTGCAATAGTTTTCAATTGATAAATGCTCTTAATTTTGGAAAATAATTTTAAAATGTATGATAGAGAACTACCCCCATTCAGCAATGAAAACTCCCGATGCTACACGTGTATATTTTGTGGACACCGTGCGTAGCATCGGAAAGGCAATTTTCACGTTGCTTGGGTGAAAAATCAGTCCAGCGTGACGAGGTGTTTTGGTCAGTAAACTATGAATACATGTATTTTTTATTAATCAAATCGATTTCTAAGCAATTCTATGATAGTTTTGCTTACATAAAACTCATATTCATTGTTGTGTTTTCCATGTCACGTTTTTTAGCAAAAATGGTCTTGGACACCACCTCATTTTTTATTTATTTTTTCTTCAAGGAAGGGTCGATTTTTTTTCTTCTTCATGGCTCAATACTATAACCTAGTACTGTTTTTGGACAATAAAACAATTTGATATACACATAGAGTAAAACAGTTTATAAGCTGCCTAAAGTACCAAATTCTGCTATTTTAACAAATGCCCCAACTTCATGGAATGAGCCATATGAAGAAAAGGACTCCAAAGATGTATTAATATTGCACAAACCCTACAAACAACATTTAAGGACAAATTGCACACTATAGTTAACCTCGTCTGATTTTTATTTTATTGTGATTTGGTGCCGCTCAAGCCTGGCATACGGGATGTATTTATAACAAAGACAACGAGGATGTAAATATGTCTTTAAAATGAGAGATTTCCTACATTTGGCAGCTTTAGGACTCTTTTTTGTATGTTTTTTGAGGATTTAGTGACATTTTAGCTCTTTTTGCCATAGAGCAAGTATACACAAAACTTGCCGCATCAGGGGAAGGCGTATAGTGTTGATAAATTTAGGGTAGTTTAGAAGTGCACTTCACATTCAGAATCAAAAACTAAGCTTATAAATGTGAGCTGCTAGATTTACATAGTGTTTGGATGGTTGGAGTCCTGGACTTGTGGGTGGGGTGCACTATCATGTACCAAGACAAACCAGACACGTTGAAGATGAGCTTAGATTTGAGACCCATGTTTACTATCCATAATAAGTTGAAACATATATAGAATAACTTGTGTGCACTAGAAACCATTTTGGGTATTCATTTTTCAACACATACGCGCCTGAACTATAGAACGATTCCCCACGCACAATAATTGTGACTTCATCTGGTGGAGGGGGGGGGGGGGGGGGGGGGGGGTATAAAGAGATAAACCCCCGGGATGAACCATTTAGCCCTAAGTTTTACAGCTTGTCATTGCTACAATTAACACAGTTTTTTGAGTAAAGATGTTGGGCACTCCAAATGAAATAACTCTAGATTTCAGCATACTATTTTTTAACAATATGCTGCTATCTTCAGTAGATAGCAAATTTGATAAAATACTACCTATGGTACCAAACACCGAAATTCAAGTCAAATGCTTGCTTATATATGAAGAAAAGGACTCCAAATGTGTATTAATATTGCACAAACCCTACAAACAACATTTCTAAAATCAATATTTCCTATGTTGCGATCTATAACTCAAGAACCTCTTGTGATAGGCCAATAAATATGTCACCAATGCAGAGAGTTGAAATGTGTGCATTGTATGCATCCCATTTGTATGCACCCTTATTTTCATTTCATTTAAAAAACACAGAAACATCTTTAAAAATGGTGGGGTGCGGGTACCATACCTCATTAAGATCATTGTACACATACATTTTGCTAAGTCAAAATTGAGGAGTTTTTTCCTTATTTTACAGCATTGTATTTGTAACACTTTTTATGACCAATAATTCGTGACTTACGACCATTGGCATTATAGGAGAGCAGATTCCAGAGAAAATATGTTCCCTTAGGGAATTACGATACACATTGGAATTGTTTCAATAAATTGAAAGTTATGTGTTTGGGCCTTCATGTCATGATATTTGCAATCATTTGGAGAGATCGGTTTTAAGTTCCAGCCTAATTTGCATAGAATTTACATATTATTGTGTATAAGATGGATTTTACATTTACACGCCATAGCGTCAAACTGACACGACATATCGACTTCTGGTAAAATGCAAGCTTTAGGCAACATATCATGCTATCAAATAATACCAATATTGGTATAAAAAGTTTAAAGCAACATGTTTATTTGGGAATAAAATTAAACCAATTTTGTTCCCCTTTTTCCCCACCAATTTCCGTTTATTGTCATTAGACGTTATTATGGAACACTCTCCCAATGGACATACGCCAGCCAGGTTCAGTTTAGGAGTTCAAGTCGCGACTTAAGACCTACTTATTTAACTTGGAAATCTAATTGCTGTGTATTTGTTCATGATCTTCATTTCATAATGCATTTTAATGCCATACACTGTATTTCATATCTCATGTTTTTTGTTTTAAATATGCATTTGACTCTGTGTATGTATATGTTTGTAGTTTTAAGATCATTGTATTTTTGCTTTAATCTTTTCATATGTTGTATACAGCGCTTTGAGTTTAGATCTCACTAAAGTAAAGCGCTCTATAAATGTGTGTTATTATTATATATTATTACATCCAATTCTCAGAGCATTGTAAGGTAAAGATAAAGCTGTGTCTCTTGCTCAGTATTTATCAAATTTGCTATCTACTGAAGATAGCAGCATATTGCTAAAAATAGTATGCAGAAATCTAGAGTTATTTCATTTGGAGTGCCCAACATCTTTTACTCAAAAAACGATGTTAATTGTAGCAATGACAAGCTATAAAACTTATAGGCTAAATGGTTCATCCCGGGGGTTTATCTCTTTATACCCCCACCCCCCTCCACCAGATGAAGTCACAATTATTGTGACACGTGGGGAATCGTTCTATAGTTTAGGCGTATGTGTTGAAAAATGAATACCCAAAATGGTTTCTAGCGCACACAAGTTATTCTACAATGTATGTTTAAACTTATTATAGATAGTAAACATGGGTCTCAAATCTAAGCTCATCTTCAACGTGTCTGGTTTGTCTTGGTACATGATACTGCAACCCCACCCCACCCCACAAGTCCAGGACTCCAACCATCCAAACACTATGTATATAAATCTAATAGCAACTCAACATTATTTAAAAATAAGTTTAGTTTTGATTCTGAATGTGAAGTGCACTTCTAAACTACCCTAAATTTATCAACACTATACGCCTTCCCATGATGCGGCAAGTTGTGTGTACTTGCTCTATGTCAAAAAGAGCTAAAATGTCACTAAATCCTCAAAAAACATACAAAAAAGAGTCCCAAAGCTGCCAAATGTAGGAAATCTCTAATTTTAAAGACTTATTTACATCCTCGTTGTCTTGATTATAAATACATCCCGTGTGCCAGACTTGGGCGGCACCAAATCACAATAAAATGAAAATCAAACGAGGTTAACTATACGGTGTTGAATTTGTCTTTAATGTTGTTTGTAGTGTTTGTGCAATATTAATACATCTGTGGAGTCCTTTTCTTCAAATATAAGCAAGCATTTGACTTGAATTTAGGTGTTTGGTACCGTAGTATTTTATCAAATTTGCTATCTACTGAAGATAGCAGCATATTGCTCTAAAAAATAGTATGCAGAAATCTAGAGTTATTTCATTGGGAGTGCCCAACATCTTTTACTCAAAAAACTATGTTAATTGTAACAATGACAAACTCTACAACTTATAGGCTGGTTCATCCCGGGGGTTTATCTCTCTAAACCCACACCCCCCTCCACCAGATGAAGTCACAATTATTGTGACACGTGGGGAATCGTTCTATAGTTCAGGCGTATGTGTTGAAAAATGAATACCCAAAATGGTTTCTAACGCACATGCACAAGTTATTCTATGTTTAAACTTATTATAGATAGTAAACATGGGTATGGGTCTCAAATCTAAGCTCATCTTCAACGTGTCTGGTTTGTCTTAGTACATGATACTGCAAGTCTGCAACCCCCCCCCCCCCCACCCCCCCCCCCCCCCCCCCCCCCCCCCCCCCCCCCCCCCCCCCCCACCCCACACACAAGTCCAGGACTCAAAACATCCAAACACTAGTAAATCTAGCAACTCAACATTATTTAAAAATAAATTTAGTTTTGATTATGATTCATCCCGGGGGTTTATCTCTTTATACCCACACCCCCCTCCACTAGATGAAGTCACAATTATTGTGACACGTGGGGAATCGTTCTATTCAGGCGTATGTGTTGAAAAATGAATACCCAAAATGGTTTCTAGCGCACACAAGTTATTCTATGTTTAAACTTATTATACGAGGGTCATTCAATACGTTCTACATCCTCCCTCATAACATCGCTAATATTAATGTCAATCTCATGACATTTGTCATGATTATAGCTCAGAATCATAGCTACACATTTGTAGTAAATGATAATTGACATCTGTATTACTTTTGTCATGACGCGGTTAAAGCCAGAGAGAGATTTTGGACAACGGACACAGAAAATTACCTTAAAAATATACACATGTTTTCAGGTGTTTTTTTCGTATTGTATGGGTTAGATATACGAGCATGATTTAAATACTGAAAATAGAAATGAATGAATGATATCTGAATATATTACAGTATTATCATGTATAGATAAGATTGTAAACATTATTAACTCTTGTAGGCTTGCAAATAGTGTACTATCAACTCAAATGCTTTGCTATGCCTTTGGCATACCAGAATACTGCCATCAGTCAAATTTTCGTTGTTACAACTTAAGCCACAATGATGCCTCGATTGTTAAATCTTTACCATAATTGTCACTTTATGAGTTTTACTTATGTGCAACCTTCAAAGTAGTCAATCAGGTAGTCAATGATACAAAATTATCGCTTTGACAGACTTTACATCCCTCCATTTAGTTCGATATATTGAAGATAGCTTAGTTATCATGAAAGTCAAACATGACTTTTAGAGGGTTCTCTAGGGGAGGGGTAAACTGAATAGTTGTCCTGACCTTGATCTGGCTGATCAGAGGGCATATTTTTTCCAAACCAATCAGTCAACTTTATTGTTTACAGTCTGTTGAAGAGATATCTGACATTTATAACGGTTATAATTGACCAATAGGTATGTTTTGCCTCTTACAATAGGCCAATTGAAAAGTACTTTGGCGATATTTTGCTGTTTTTCATCCGTTTCCGTCACACTAAATCGAGGTTTGGATCTCACTGCATGTCCGGAAAAGTGCAACCAGTACTCAGATCAATTAACATTGGATTTGTAGCTGAGGTTCCAAGCTACAATCGTGTGATATTTGATAAGACTGGCTCATATAATAATAAAGTTATGAGGTAGGAGGTAGAGCTTATTGAATGACCCTCGTAGATAGTAAACATGGGTCTCAAATCTAAGCTCATCTTCAACGTGTCTGGTTTGTCTTGGTACATGATACTGCAACCCCCCCCCCCCCCCAAGTCCAGGACTCCAACCATCCAAACACTATGTAAATCTAGCAACTCAACATTATTTAAAAATAAGCTTTGATTCTGAATGTGAAGTGCACTTCTAAACTACCCTAAATTTATCAACACTTATACGCCTTCCCATGATGATGCGGCAAGTTGTGTGTACTTGCTCTATGGCAAAAAGAGCTAAAATGTCACTAGATCCTCAAAAAAACATACAAAAAAGAGTCCCAAAGCTGCCAAATGTAGGAAATCTCTCATTTTTAAGACTTATTTACATCCTCGTTGTCTTGATTATACGATCTCTTTATACTCCCCCGCTCCCCCCACCCCGCCCCCCCCCCCCCCCCCCACCACCACCGGATGAAGTCACAATTATTGACACGTGGGGAATCGTTCTATAGTTCAGGCGTATGTGTTGAAAAATGAATACCCAAAATGGTTGGTAGGCCGTGGGGTGGGGGAGGGTAGGCCGTGGGCCAACGCATGCGCACAAAAGATAATGAGACCGACGTTGGGGGAGTGGCGGAGATAGTCTAAGGCTCGTATTCGATTCTGACGATTTTTGACCACATTAGAAATGCTGAGGTTCTATTCTATCTTTTTCATAAAAAAACAGCAATATTTACTTCTATTTGCTTCCCCTGGGACGATGATCAAAGTGATATAGGTACTCAGTTTCTCCAAGGATTTAGTGTAGTGCCCCCTTAGAATTGAAACCTTGTTTTGAGTTTTCATTATTTGTTCTACATTTTTCAAAACTACAAATATTTTTAAGATGAACTGCTAAAGCATACTTCTCTGCTGCGATCTGTTTTTCTCAAATAAAAGCATTTTTCTGAAAAAGGATTTTGTCCCATATTTTCGTAAATTGTGTATAAAAGCAAGCAATCACCCGGTCCTGCACCATCTGGGCCGACACCCATTTGCGGCGAACTTATCATCGGGATTCACTACGCGCCAAACAACCCTCAATCAGGTTGTCTGAAACTCGGGATCAGACTACGACTTTGAAGTTTACCGCCGATTGCTTGAATTAATTAAATACTCAGCTAATTACTTAATTATTCATATAATTATGCATATTTTATGTTATTCATTTAATTAATTAGCTAATTAGTTAGTTAATTAATCATCTAGTGGCCACATCAAAGGCCCAATGTAGCAAAAGTACTGAGAGAGAGAGTAGGCCTAGCTGCAATTTAAATGATTAATTAACTAAGTAATTGGCTAATTAATTAAGTAAAATAACATAATTATATGAATAACTAAGTAATTAGCTGATTTAAAATTGATTTCCAATGATTTAAGCAATCGGCGGTAAACATCAAAGTCGTAGTCTGATCCCGAGTTTCAGACAACCTGATTGAGGGGTTGGCGCATATAGTGAGTGTACATTTATCAATTATTTCGTAAATAATGTAATACAAACTAACTAAACATCCCAACATGTGCTAAACATGTGATAAACATGAAAATAAAACCTTTACCACGGATGTCATACTCTGACCAGAGAGATGTTAATACTACCTATTACACCTCCCTGCTCTGACTGTACATAGTGTATATATACAATTACAAGTAATTCGTTTTTTACTCGTACATTAGTGGATCTGCACAATTTATGTTATGTTTTTCGTCTTCAAGCACATGTCTAGACTTCATAGGAGATCAATCAACCCCGGCCCCTTAGCATTACGCGTTACGTCCAGTCTTTTGGATTCTGCTGAGTGTATCAACGTAAAAACGTATCATAAGCGCGAGTTTGGTATATACTGTAGTGGGGGCGCACCACCAAATCACTCCGCATTTATGTAATAACGAAATTCGGTTAATGAAGTTCTAACATTGAAGTCACGATTTTAATAAGAAGATAGGCTTGAAATTGCACGATATTCGGTAATATGATTGAGATATAAGTTAAGATTATATAACCAACAAATCATACTATTTTGAAAACGTTAAGCTAAAATAGGCACGCGGATGTTCACGACAGCCGATACCCAAATATGAGTGATGTGTATCATTGAAAATAGGGTTGCGGCGCTATTTGTCGCTGTAGCGGGAAAAGTCAAGGGATAGGACCATGTTTTGACCGGTGATTTAGAGAGTTGAGATAATTTTCCGTATTTTGAGAGCAAACAGTGTCTCTCAAGTACTGCAGAATATTTCAAAATATGACCATGAAAATGACTCTAAACACGTCTGAAAATGCGCCGCGTATAATTTACGGAGTGTCCCACGCATAAATATTCAACAGGGTTTTCCAAATTTTGGTAAAATATTCAAAAAATTGAAGACAAATGCTTGAATTTGATATCAAACACTATATCTCAAGTTTTGCAGAAAGCGCCACAATAGCACCGTGAACATGACTGTCAACACTCAATTTTCATGAAGCGTATATTTGGTGGTGCGCCCCCTTATAAGAGGCCATTTGCAGCGCAGTTTTATAGAAATTCATATTTTATCAAATAAATTATGGGCTTTAGGGATCTTTTTTCATCCGTTACTTAACAAGAGGCTGTGTGCCGAAGTAAAATACTCTGAAACAGTGTGCATATTGAATTTAAATTCGTAAAATCTATCAAACAAAGCCTTCACTGCATCCCTTGCTCAGAAAAAAACAACTTTGATAGCTAGTACTAGTAGGTGCACTATATGTAGCTTATAAACTATCTATATGTAGCTTATAAACTATCTATAGGACTAGTCAAAATGTCTACAAGAAAGCGAAAACTCGCATGGTTCAATTAGATAGGCCTCGTGAATGAAAGAACAGCCATATGTAGGGTGGCGTGGGGCCAGGGGAGCAGTTGTGGGGGGGGGGAGCAATGAGGCGGTTGCTTGAAAGTCGCCAATGTTTGGACAGGAGGGGAGGGTGTATCGCCGCGATTACTAGACATACAGTGCTAGTCACAAATCCGACATGGGCCCAACTTAAACCCTAAACTCATAACCCTTGGCGCATATACTCATTATGAGTTACCCATTCCTAAACACCCCTTGGCATAAACCCATAGCCCATAACTTTTACCCTACCCCTAACCCCTAATCCTAACCCCAACCCCCTAACCCCAACCCTAACCCGAACGCATGACCCTAACCCTAACCCATAGCTCTAACCCTAACCCATCTAACCCTAACCCTATAACCCTCTAATCCTAACCCTATGACCTTATCCAACCCTGATCCTAACCCTAATGTTAACCTTAGCTCGGACCTCTAACCATAAACACTAACCCTAACCTAATCCTCTTACTGTATTGTGTTTATAGCAATTCAACCGATATCAACGGGGCCAAGGAGTCATGCCAGGCTGTCTCCCGTTGTCCACCACCCCCCCCCCCCCCCACCGCTGCCACCAGTGTATTGTAACATATCCCTAATGTAGTCTACATACATTACTTCGATATGTTAAACTTTCTAAGTTATGCCGACTTATTAATAATCTCGTAACGCTCACTCATAAGCGTATGTCTAACCGCGCAATCAACTCAGCGTGTGTATACGCAAAGGCGCGTTGCGTAGGTGACACAACGCATGCCCGCTTTAGTTATATTTAGAACCTAAATTACGTTTATTAATCATTAGGTAAGGTCTATGGCCTATTTACTATATAAATAACACTGTTAAAACATTATTTTTACGAGTGACATTGACAGAAATAGTTAGCATGATTTCTATCTCAGTGTGTGTCACATCATCCATAGGGCCTACATGAATTGAGTAAAAATTGTATCTCATTATGGAGTGTAATATATTGTGTAGCTTTATTTTTGATAGACTATATGCGTACCCAACGGTAACATTACAAAGTTTTGATCACATTTATTTATGAAAAACATTTTATGCTTTAAAAATGAACGGACAACATATGTTTGATGATTGACCTAATGTCGATTTTGACATGTCAAAGCATGCATATGTTTTTAAATGAATTCGATTTGTTTAGTAAATAAGATAACATCCTGCTTGTTAAATTATTGCTATTTTTGGGGTAAACATACTGATCTTTAAATGGATGTAGTTTTAAAAGTAGGGCATGAAATTTGATGAAATTTGTTGTGTATTGTTTAGAATTTTGTTGGTAACAATATGAAAGAGATGAAATTGTCAAAATATACAATTATGGTGGTTCTAAGGGGGCGCACCACCAAATCACTCCGCATTTATGTAATAACGAAATTCGGTTAATGAAGTTCTAACATTGAAGTCACGATTTTAATAAGAAGATAGGCTTGAAATTGCACGATATTCGGTAATATGATTGAGATATAAGTTAAGATTATATAACCAACAAATCATACTATTTTGAAAACGTTAAGCTAAAATAGGCACGCGGATGTTCACGACAGCCGATACCCAAATATGAGTGATGTGTATCATTGAAAATAGGGTTGCGGCGCTATTTGTCGCTGTAGCGGGAAAAGTCAAGGGATAGGACCATGTTTTGACCGGTGATTTAGAGAGTTGAGATAATTTTCCGTATTTTGAGAGCAAACAGTGTCTCTCAAGTACTGCAGAATATTTCAAAATATGACCATGAAAATGACTCTAAACACGTCTGAAAATGCGCCGCGTATAATTTACGGAGTGTCCCACGCATAAATATTCAACAGGGTTTTCCAAATTTTGGTAAAATATTCAAAAAATTGAAGACAAATGCTTGAATTTGATATCAAACACTATATCTCAAGTTTTGCAGAAAGCGCCACAATAGCACCGTGAACATGACTGTCAACACTCAATTTTCATGAAGCGTATATTTGGTGGTGCGCCCCCTTATAAGAGGCCATTTGCAGCGCAGTTTTATAGAAATTCATATTTTATCAAATAAATTATGGGCTTTAGGGATCTTTTTTCATCCGTTACTTAACAAGAGGCTGTGTGCCGAAGTAAAATACTCTGAAACAGTGTGCATATTGAATTTAAATTCGTAAAATCTATCAAACAAAGCCTTCACTGCATCCCTTGCTCAGAAAAAAACAACTTTGATAGCTAGTACTAGTAGGTGCACTATATGTAGCTTATAAACTATCTATATGTAGCTTATAAACTATCTATAGGACTAGTCAAAATGTCTACAAGAAAGCGAAAACTCGCATGGTTCAATTAGATAGGCCTCGTGAATGAAAGAACAGCCATATGTAGGGTGGCGTGGGGCCAGGGGAGCAGTTGTGGGGGGGGGGAGCAATGAGGCGGTTGCTTGAAAGTCGCCAATGTTTGGACAGGAGGGGAGGGTGTATCGCCGCGATTACTAGACATACAGTGCTAGTCACAAATCCGACATGGGCCCAACTTAAACCCTAAACTCATAACCCTTGGCGCATATACTCATTATGAGTTACCCATTCCTAAACACCCCTTGGCATAAACCCATAGCCCATAACTTTTACCCTACCCCTAACCCCTAATCCTAACCCCAACCCCCTAACCCCAACCCTAACCCGAACGCATGACCCTAACCCTAACCCATAGCTCTAACCCTAACCCATCTAACCCTAACCCTATAACCCTCTAATCCTAACCCTATGACCTTATCCAACCCTGATCCTAACCCTAATGTTAACCTTAGCTCGGACCTCTAACCATAAACACTAACCCTAACCTAATCCTCTTACTGTATTGTGTTTATAGCAATTCAACCGATATCAACGGGGCCAAGGAGTCATGCCAGGCTGTCTCCCGTTGTCCACCACCCCCCCCCCCCCACCGCTGCCACCAGTGTATTGTAACATATCCCTAATGTAGTCTACATACATTACTTCGATATGTTAAACTTTCTAAGTTATGCCGACTTATTAATAATCTCGTAACGCTCACTCATAAGCGTATGTCTAACCGCGCAATCAACTCAGCGTGTGTATACGCAAAGGCGCGTTGCGTAGGTGACACAACGCATGCCCGCTTTAGTTATATTTAGAACCTAAATTACGTTTATTAATCATTAGGTAAGGTCTATGGCCTATTTACTATATAAATAACACTGTTAAAACATTATTTTTACGAGTGACATTGACAGAAATAGTTAGCATGATTTCTATCTCAGTGTGTGTCACATCATCCATAGGGCCTACATGAATTGAGTAAAAATTGTATCTCATTATGGAGTGTAATATATTGTGTAGCTTTATTTTTGATAGACTATATGCGTACCCAACGGTAACATTACAAAGTTTTGATCACATTTATTTATGAAAAACATTTTATGCTTTAAAAATGAACGGACAACATATGTTTGATGATTGACCTAATGTCGATTTTGACATGTCAAAGCATGCATATGTTTTTAAATGAATTCGATTTGTTTAGTAAATAAGATAACATCCTGCTTGTTAAATTATTGCTATTTTTGGGGTAAACATACTGATCTTTAAATGGATGTAGTTTTAAAAGTAGGGCATGAAATTTGATGAAATTTGTTGTGTATTGTTTAGAATTTTGTTGGTAACAATATGAAAGAGATGAAATTGTCAAAATATACAATTATGGTGGTTCTAAGAGGCCATTTGCAGCGCAGTTTTATAGAAATTCATATTTTATCAAATAAATTATGGGCTTTAGGGATCTTTTTTCATCCGTTACTTAACAAGAGGCTGTGTGCCGAAGTAAAATACTCTGAAACAGTGTGCATATTGAATTTAAATTCGTAAAATCTATCAAACAAAGCCTTCACTGCATCCCTTGCTCAGAAAAAAACAACTTTGATAGCTAGTACTAGTAGGTGCACTATATGTAGCTTATAAACTATCTATATGTAGCTTATAAACTATCTATAGGACTAGTCAAAATGTCTACAAGAAAGCGAAAACTCGCATGGTTCAATTAGATAGGCCTCGTGAATGAAAGAACAGCCATATGTAGGGTGGCGTGGGGCCAGGGGAGCAGTTGTGGGGGGGGGGGAGCAATGAGGCGGTTGCTTGAAAGTCGCCAATGTTTGGACAGGAGGGGAGGGTGTATCGCCGCGATTACTAGACATACAGTGCTAGTCACAAATCCGACATGGGCCCAACTTAAACCCTAAACTCATAACCCTTGGCGCATATACTCATTATGAGTTACCCATTCCTAAACACCCCTTGGCATAAACCCATAGCCCATAACTTTTACCCTACCCCTAACCCCTAATCCTAACCCCAACCCCCTAACCCCAACCCTAACCCGAACGCATGACCCTAACCCTAACCCATAGCTCTAACCCTAACCCATCTAACCCTAACCCTATAACCCTCTAATCCTAACCCTATGACCTTATCCAACCCTGATCCTAACCCTAATGTTAACCTTAGCTCGGACCTCTAACCATAAACACTAACCCTAACCTAATCCTCTTACTGTATTGTGTTTATAGCAATTCAACCGATATCAACGGGGCCAAGGAGTCATGCCAGGCTGTCTCCCGTTGTCCACCACCCCCCCCCCCACCGCTGCCACCAGTGTATTGTAACATATCCCTAATGTAGTCTACATACATTACTTCGATATGTTAAACTTTCTAAGTTATGCCGACTTATTAATAATCTCGTAACGCTCACTCATAAGCGTATGTCTAACCGCGCAATCAACTCAGCGTGTGTATACGCAAAGGCGCGTTGCGTAGGTGACACAACGCATGCCCGCTTTAGTTATATTTAGAACCTAAATTACGTTTATTAATCATTAGGTAAGGTCTATGGCCTATTTACTATATAAATAACACTGTTAAAACATTATTTTTACGAGTGACATTGACAGAAATAGTTAGCATGATTTCTATCTCAGTGTGTGTCACATCATCCATAGGGCCTACATGAATTGAGTAAAAATTGTATCTCATTATGGAGTGTAATATATTGTGTAGCTTTATTTTTGATAGACTATATGCGTACCCAACGGTAACATTACAAAGTTTTGATCACATTTATTTATGAAAAACATTTTATGCTTTAAAAATGAACGGACAACATATGTTTGATGATTGACCTAATGTCGATTTTGACATGTCAAAGCATGCATATGTTTTTAAATGAATTCGATTTGTTTAGTAAATAAGATAACATCCTGCTTGTTAAATTATTGCTATTTTTGGGGTAAACATACTGATCTTTAAATGGATGTAGTTTTAAAAGTAGGGCATGAAATTTGATGAAATTTGTTGTGTATTGTTTAGAATTTTGTTGGTAACAATATGAAAGAGATGAAATTGTCAAAATATACAATTATGGTGGTTCTAAGGGGGCGCACCACCAAATCACTCCGCATTTATGTAATAACGAAATTCGGTTAATGAAGTTCTAACATTGAAGTCACGATTTTAATAAGAAGATAGGCTTGAAATTGCACGATATTCGGTAATATGATTGAGATATAAGTTAAGATTATATAACCAACAAATCATACTATTTTGAAAACGTTAAGCTAAAATAGGCACGCGGATGTTCACGACAGCCGATACCCAAATATGAGTGATGTGTATCATTGAAAATAGGGTTGCGGCGCTATTTGTCGCTGTAGCGGGAAAAGTCAAGGGATAGGACCATGTTTTGACCGGTGATTTAGAGAGTTGAGATAATTTTCCGTATTTTGAGAGCAAACAGTGTCTCTCAAGTACTGCAGAATATTTCAAAATATGACCATGAAAATGACTCTAAACACGTCTGAAAATGCGCCGCGTATAATTTACGGAGTGTCCCACGCATAAATATTCAACAGGGTTTTCCAAATTTTGGTAAAATATTCAAAAAATTGAAGACAAATGCTTGAATTTGATATCAAACACTATATCTCAAGTTTTGCAGAAAGCGCCACAATAGCACCGTGAACATGACTGTCAACACTCAATTTTCATGAAGCGTATATTTGGTGGTGCGCCCCCTAGTATCCTCATGTTACTGGACACCGCGTATCGGACGATGATACCAGACACTCTTAACCCCTGACCCGAACTCTAGGACTGACCACGTTTGGGAAACATTCGTTACTATGCAGACTAAGTGAGAGCAGCATAAAGCTGGATAGCTCGTATAAATAAAATGTGTTGTATTTACTTTACTTCGTGATCTGAGTGAATCTTCTTTGTGTTTACATACTTACCTTACCAGTGTAAAGCAAGGATACGACATTGGCGACGAGAGGAAGAAAACGAACCTAAACATCTTTGTGATAACTGTTAGTGATTTTTATTTTTTGGCAACACACCTCGTGCTTAGTGCAACACGTGTTTCGTCATGGCTATGCCGAACATACCACCATTTGACGCCATGGGCGATCCCACATCTCTAGCAGTACGCTGGAAAGATTGGCTAGAGGGCTTTGAAATGGCCATGATCGGATTCAATATAACTGCTGACAAACGAAAGAGAGCACTCATCCTACACTTCGGAGGGCCGTCATTGAAAGGAGTATTTACTACATTAGACACAGGGGGAGAAACTGAGTACAAGAAAGCGGTAGACGCCCTTAATACCTACTTCCTGCCTAAGTGCAACAAAATATACGAATCCATACTGTTTCGACGCATGATACAAAGTCGCGAGGAAACCATTGATCAGTATTGCACACGTTTACGCAAGATGGCGCCAGTGTGCGAATTTGAAAACGCGGATAGGGAAATTCTTACCCAAATAATCTCAACTTGCTCGTCACTTACACTTCGACGCCGTGCACTCGAGAAAGAGATAACTTTGGATCAGCTGTTACAGTTAGCACGGTCTATAGAAATATCATACCTACAGGCACGTCGAATAGCCGGCCCTGACACGGTCCAGGATACAGTTGATGACCTCAGCGTGAACAAGGTCCAAGCATTTAACAAT
Organism: Ophiura sarsii; assembly: GCA_035610835.1. Lineage (NCBI taxonomy): Eukaryota > Metazoa > Echinodermata > Ophiuroidea > Amphilepidida > Ophiuridae > Ophiura > Ophiura sarsii. The sequence continues at coordinate 2,319 of JAYJML010000457.1, read as the reverse complement.
ACTACTAGACAGCGAAATTTACAGTGTTTTCGGTGCGGTGGGGAATACCCTCACACAGATGAGCAGGCATGCCGTGCCATGGGGCGAAAATGTTACAAGTGCGGGGTGATGAACCATCTCGCCACTGTCTGCAGGGCAGAACAAGGTACCGATAGCCCGACCGATAGCGACAAAAACAAACTCGAAATGGTGCATCACGTATCGGAAATGCACCAAGAAGTTACGGCAGCCCGTCCCGTAGACGATACGAATACGATTAACTTTGATGAGGAGAACGACTATTTGTTTTAGAAGTTCAAAGTCAATGGATCTACATCTCTGTGTGGTTTATGAAAACTGTTTCTTTAATGCCAAGTTCAAAGTCAATGGATCTACATCTCTGTGTGGTTTATGAAAACTGTTTCTTTAATGCGCGGGACATCCCTTCTGTGTGACATATAAAATTGTTAAATAATCCCGCTGTGTGACAGTGTTAAAAGAACCACGCTGTGTGGGTGGATTTTTTATTGCGGTGATTTGATTTGATGGAACTTCTCATGTCGGTGATAATTACAACTCTTTCGTGGACGTTCTTCGTGGTACATCCTTTGTGAATACAGACCAATAGTGGACATTAACTTTCTTCGTGATACTGATACTGAATTTACTGATACCGTTAGCAGATTCCTTTTGTGATGATTTATTCGTGGAGCTATGACTGTGTTATTATAATTATACTATTCTACTGTGACGCGTGATTGTTAGTGATGGAATCTCATTATTACTAACTGTGTGAACTATAATCTTTCATTGGTATTGATATGTTACCTCTTCTCAAATGATAATAGCTAAATGCACTTTTTGGAAAAAGGGAGGGATGTAGTATCCTCATGTTACTGGACACCGCGTATCGGACGATGATACCAGACACTCTTAACCCCTGACCCGAACTCTAGGACTGACCACGTTTGGGAAACATTCGTTACTATGCAGACTAAGTGAGAGCAGCATAAAGCTGGATAGCTCGTATAAATAAAATGTGTTGTATTTACTTTACTTCGTGATCTGAGTGAATCTTCTTTGTGTTTACATACTTACCTTACCAGTGTAAAGCAAGGATACCACATATACAATGACGTACATTTTGATGATTCGTCAAAAGTTCGTGGACAAGGCCTAGCCTTAATTAAATATAAAGGCTAGCATAATATTAATAATTGTGTAGGCCTAGAAGTGCTGCATTGTACTTTTATCCTTTTTTTATGGTAGTAATTTTACGACATTCATTCAAATTTATTGACAAAAAAAACTGGCGAAAAAAGACTGGAAATGAGAGTTTTTCAAGTAAAGGCACCACAATGAAACACGGTTTCGAAGGGGGCACACCACTAAATAAGTCCCCTATTGAAATACACGCATTTCGGCCCGTTTTCAAGCCCGTGTTTCTAGTTCTACCCTTGCATTACAATGTTGGAAGTTTTAATTTTGCATGAATGTCTTAGATATGTGTTGAATTTTATTTTAAACTTAATTTTTCTTGACCAATCCAGGGATTCTATTAATTTTGGGATTATAGGAAAGTGCTATACTGATGTACGTAGCTAGCGAAAACGGTCCCTTTTGCATATTTACATAAATTAGGGTAATCGTCCGGAATGCGTCCGTAACCGGCGTTTAACATCATTTTTAGTCAGCATAGGTTTGGTGGCACTGTTCTCGCGGTAGATTTACACAGACGACGGTGGCCACGCGACGTGCCACGCGAAACCTTAATTTTGAATTCGTATTGGAATAACACGTAATCGCGAATGTTAATCTTATCATTTTGACAAATTCATCATAATTAGTTAAAAATAATTCAAAATAGTGCACTCCTGTTGCCATTGGGTCGTCTGAGAGACGTGTGGCCAGCGTCGCGTCGTCTGCTACAATCACGCAGACGACGCTGGACACTGGTGTTTTCACAAATATTCAGGTTAAAATATGCGAACGAGGTTACGTGATCAAGTGAATGGGACGAATGCTTAACAACAGTTTAAATTCAAAAAATGATACTGACACTGCGGATGGTTAGCCACCCACAGTGGTTTTAGGATGAAATAATTTAGTTCCAACGTGTGATGAATTTTATGGGGTCATATAATCAAAATCCATTGTTACATTGAAACCAACGGAAATTCAAAATTAACGGCCGTTCGTGTCCACTGTCGTCTGAATCACGCCTTATCGGTATAGTGCCACCAATTCTATGCTGACTAAATTTTAATTTAAAAGTGGCTTCCGATCGGCAAGCTGAGTGGCACACCCTGACCAATCTAGATCAAGTTTTCCGCTACAGGC